>LBNU01014214.1:30557-45234 GCA_014162995.1 Artemisia annua | reverse complement strand
ATATATATATATATATATATATATATATATATATATATATATATATATATATATATATATATATATATATATATATACATATAGTAAACTGCAAAAAATGTTCTTGCAAAAAAATGTTCCTATAGTAGGTGAGGGTAAAGTAGTTATTTCACACGGCCACTAACGTGAAAAACTAACGAGCGTTGGCCAAAATGAGGAATTTGCAACTACAGTAACGATTCAAGGGCAAAACTCACAAAAAAAATGAAACGTTAGGGACATTTCTCGCAATTTTTTATCGAGGACATTTCTTGCAAAGATCGAAAAGTTTAGGGACATTTGTTGTCGTTTATTCTTGTATTATCTTTTACTTTATAATTAAAGATTATTTACATACCAAACTTTTTTTACATACGAAGGGTTCAATCTTCACTTTCATTTTTTTTTCAAATATTATTATCTTTCAAACTGTTAATCGTTAAGCGAAAATAAATATACCGTTACGACGAGTATTTAATATCTTTCTATAAATAGGCACTCTGATATACAAATTATTTTTTTCGTTCTTCAACATTTTTTTCTATCATTTTTTTCGTTACTGAAATTTGTATGAAAATCATATGTGATTAAACACTAATTTGAATATTTTAATAATATCACATGTGATATTAGTTTTAACTCACATATGATATTTGTAATATCATATGTAATATCATATGTGAGTTAACACTGATATCACATGTGATATTCTAGTGTTTAATCACATGTGATTTTTCATGCAAATTTCAGTAATGAAAAAAAAAGACGAAAAAAACAAACATGAAAAAAAACGATTAATTTTTTTCCGAAAGTATTATCAAAGTGCCCCTCGAAAAAAGATAATTAAATGTTTGTAATTATTTTCGCTTAACGATTAACGGTTTAAGAGATATTTAAATTATAAAAAATAGATGAAATATTAAAATGCTTTTAGTCACAACCATTTATTTCTTTTCAGATGAAGGGTGAGGATGAGTCCCTTGGTATGTAAAAAAAGTTTAGTATGTAAAATAACTCTCCTCATGTGTATGCCATGTTCATTCGCAAACCTTTTTACACCATGACCCGTGTCAACCAAAAAAGTAATACCTCAACCTTATTTTCATCTTCTTCCACTAACACCTCTACCTATTTCCCATCTTTTTCCCCTCATCAAAATACCAAACACCCAACCTAAAGTCATCATTATCAAAGCCGTAAACTTTCAAGTAAACCCATAAATAACTAAAAAAGCAAATCTCCCAAGTATACACTCTGTTTTTGAGTTTTGAAATGAAAGAAAAGAAGAGAAGACAGAAAAATGGGCAGAAAAAAATGAATGAAATTTAATTTAGTATACCGTTTTTGTAAGTTAGGTGAGAAAATAAAAGAAAACTGATTATTTTACAGTTATACCATTAGTTGCATATAATATTTTTGGTTTATTTTAGGGCATTGAAGTCATTGTCTTAATAAGGCTATCTTTGTCAAAAGTAACTGTTGCTGGAACTGAAGATAATAATAGTAGAGATGAACACTATAAAAAGAGATTATTTTTATAAGATACATGAAGTAGCCTTTGGTTTTAATAGGTTATAAAAGATTATTTTTTAATATATCTTATAAGTTATGTTTGGCAAACAAATATTATTTTTTAAATAACTTATTTTTTGAAAAAATAATCACAATCTCTTAACAATCTTGTATGTCAAATATACCTAAAGAGTTTCCCAATGCAAGTTTTACTCAAATCATCTCACCTTTGAGAAATTTTTTTTGAAAAGAAATCAAACCAAATTTCAAATTTTTTTTCCTATTCTAAAAAATCTACAAAAATTTAAAATATTCCTTCTTAGAAACCCATCTAATTAAATCACATGTTTGTTTAACAAGAAAACACATATGTATACCGCTATGTATATACATCCTCTGTCTCAAAATAATAGTCCCTTTTTTACTTTTAAAGTCTTTCTTATTCAACTTTGACATTAATTATTTTTGTTTGTGTTATATGATACTTGACGCAAAATATATGAATGAATGGGTTTTAAAGTATTTTCATTGGTATAACTTTCATCAAATATTATATGTAGCATAATCATTAAGTCACAAACATGTTCATACATAGGATTTGTGCGGCGTTTTATATGTAAGTTAGAGAGAGAAAGTGGAACCTAAGAGAGAAAGTGAAGATGAAATAGTTGAATGATTAAAGTGAAGGTTCAACCCTCTACCTTGGGTGGTAGAGGGTATTTATACAAGTTCCCTAAGTGCCTCATGAAACAGGCAGTAGAGTAAGCACAGTGGGTGAAGACCCGACTCACTCCACGAATACTATTTACATACTATTATACTAATAATCTACTAACGAATACGATAAATACTACGAGCTACATAATGCTAATCTATGCTCGGGGTGACCGAGTCTTGAATGTGAATAAACGTATTCCTAACAATCTCCCCCTAAGGGAGGTCACCCCGGAAATTAAGACTTGAATCCTAGCATTCCGATCTTTGAAGATGTCTTTGTAGCTCGTAGTCTCTGATTCTTCATTGTTGCAAGCTTTGTGCGTTCAGCAGTAGATTTGAGATGACTTTTTCAAGCGTTGGATGAACGTTGACATGACTCCGTGTTTATCATCCAAAATAGTAGCTTCAATTCATCTTTGTGTGGAAACGTCTCCATGTGATGTAGATATCTTAGCATTGGCATGCTCACACCTTTCAGAAACATGATCTTCAGCATCAGAGTTGTGGAAGCATTGTTGAGGCCCATCAAATGATCATGATATCATAAGTTGTGTTGTTGAGGTGTGAGCATGAGGTGATGGATTCGCATCTTTTCAGCAATCAGCAACATTCGCCAAGAATTCCTGCATAAGACAGTTAGCAATAATACGTCCGGCACTTACAGGTTCGGACTTAGAGATCGTTAACAGCATAGTGTGAAAACTTTCTCTAAACCTTGCCAAGGCCGTTCCTAATCGGATACCCCCGAAAGGGCTTTCACTAACATACCGTAGTACACCAACGATTAGGTGAGTCGCTGGAGATCACTCCACGACTGTAGACCGTGTTGAAACCGCCGCAATCACTAAGCGTAATCCACAAGTGATTACCGAAGTGACCTGCTTTCAGGGCTGTTTGATGTTGACCCTGGCAGGAATTTCCACTCAATCACTGGAAATTACATACGTATATTCCCTCATAAGTGTTCTTGGCAGATTGCTAAGATCTGCGTAGGACTCAAAAAGTTACCACTGGTGTCCTTAATGTTGACCAACCAGGGTAGAAGTAGCACGTGTTCCTATGAGATCTTTTGATGCATCTCGTGGCTCTAGACTCGATAAGTGCATTATTTGGTCGTCAGAGACAGGAGCGGTGTCTCCTGTTTCAATATCAACATAGCTCGTAATGAGCGGTCGATAGATTATGCAGGGTTCCCCGTGAGAATGAAACAAGCTCTTTTGAGAGAACTTGAGTGGTTAGAAGGTTTAGTGCAGTGCGTCACTGGGTCCATGACGTCTTGTCTTCAATACCGATGTTACCTAAGTAACAATCAGTAGCATATGAATTGAACCCGGTTTCTGCCCTAAGGTTGAATAATGGGAGGGCTGTTTCTTTTCACCCTTTCTCATTTCGTTTCTTTTTAATTCTTCAAACCCTTCTTTCTCCTTTCTCATTTATCTCCTTTTTTCATAATCATACCTAAGGACTTTCAAATACTATCTATTCGGTATTGTCCTTGGGTAGATCCCTCCGGTTCTGGCAGATCATAGGACGGTTTTCCTAACCTTAGCCACCTTATAACTTCATGACTATCCTATGTAGCCCTCGACCAAGTCATTGAAAATTCTCTCAAAGTGTTTATGATTAAGAAACACATTTTTTGCTAACACTTTGAGGGTTTTAGGATTTTCAAATGCTCCCCCTTAACATGTGCTCATAGATTTTTGATAGAATTTTGCACATGTCGGGGTGAGTTGCACTTTTGAATTGATCCACTCTTAATAGACATATACCCTAGGGATACGTTTACGTTGCTTAGTTAAAGGGATCCATTATCAGCTTTTAGGTGATAACTAGCCCTAATAACTAATTTGAAGTTGTTAACATTCCTTAAAAAGGAAGTTAGACCCGTCAAAGTACATATCTAAAAAGAGTTTCTCGAAACGGTACATTCTACTTGGATAAATCCTTTCGAATACTGACATTTGTGTTTCGTCAATTCGATTGTTAAGTCTGAGTCATGCTCACATGAGATGCCAAATCCATTTTTCACCGAAAGCCATTTTGCTCCCCCTCAATATGTGCATTCATATATAAAAGAGTTTGGCACATATTGGAGAGCATACATTTGTTTCCAAAACATCACATTTTTATCATATTTCTTTACATAAATCACATTCTCTCCCCCGATCACAAATTTCAAGTCAATTGAGATTTTGTGATCTCAATTGATTTAAATAAGTTAAAAACAAATTTGGGAGAAAAATGTTGAATGATTTAAGTATTTTCTGAAAATGAGACGAAACTTTTACTCGTTATGTGTCAAAAATGATGAGTTTTTGAAATGATTTAGAGATTTACGATAAACTCATGAAAAATTCAGATGTTGACACATAACATGAAAAACACATTATTATTTACTGATGATTTTGTACACAAAAGCTTGTTGTGGTTGTAAATAAGATTTGAAATCACTCTCCCCTCAATCAATAAATCATTTGTAATTTTGGACTAATTTTGTCATTGATTGAGTGATTTAAAAAAAAAACGATTAAGTTCTGATTGATTTACAAAAACTCATGGTACAACCAAGTTTTTTTTCACAAATATTTTCCAGAAAAATCATAAAAGGGAAAAATATTTGCGATAAAAAGAAGACTTCTCTTCTTTAACAAGAAATAATGCACTGAAGCGTACAATATTTCGGGAACAACACCCCCCAGAAGAAATGGGGGAACACATACAGCTTAATTGTTTGATGATATAGAGTGAGAGTACAAATTTAACTATATTCATGTGTTACGTAAGCCTACACCTAGCCAAAAGATAATAAAATCAAAAGAATCACAAGCAGCTTCATTCAGTTCTTTGTAGAAGTCGATAGTCACCTTCATGAATTCTGCCACCCACATAGCATTCCAGACTGCGGAAGATTTTTCTCAGCTTAAGTCGTTTCCGAATTGCATGGATAAACTCGTTGTTCAGCTCCAAATCATGCTTCGTCCAGTGATTAGTGTACCCTCCTGGTTTTGCTGGATAGACCTGATATTCTTTAACTCTGAAGTCCAGGGCGTCATCGACCATTTGCAATGTACCATCACTAAACTTGTGCAGTTCCTTGAGACGCATGACCATGGGGACATTGTACTTACCTCTGAACACAACTGCCATTGGAGATTAACCGTGAAGTCTGGTACGGGTTCTATGTTAGACATTTCCCATTGAGGTCGAGTGAGATTGAGTTGAGACTGATAGCTTTCAATGCCGAGTTGGAAGTCTTCGACACATTTCCTTATGACAATTCCTCTGACCCAATGAAGAACGGCAAATACAAGTGTTTTCTTTTCCCGCATTGGTAGATGATGCAGCTTTCCTTGCAGATGAAGCAGGTACAGATCTTCAAAGTCATTTGGACGAAGATACTTGAAGTCACCTTCGGAGATTGCATAGTCGTTGAAATCGGACCGTTTGAGAACAATGTTCTTGAGATAGTCATACCCGTATATTGAGTGGATCTGAACTTTGACAACACTGATGATTTGAAGAGGCGATCGAACAGATTTGCGGTTGCCTTTAGCTTGAAATCTATCCACGTAGAATTGTTGTTTCTTGAACCACCGGTGTGACATCCCAAGGGATGCAGCCACATCATATTCACATACTTCGGGAATCCACAGGTTGTCGGGTACCAGCTGTTCCAAACCTATATCCTGATAATAAGCCGCTTTCATTTTGGTGATGGATAGTGCGAACTTACACTGTTTGCTACCAAAACGAAGGTATTCCAGATCTTTGTTGAAGAAGTACTCGGCCTGAATTGTGACATGACCAGGTGATCCACCCAGAGGGAGTGGATTGATGTATTTATGTTGTATGATCCACTCATCCACGATATCATTGAACATCTTGTGACATTCTTCCATTTGATATTGCAGATATGTCACATCAGAGTGAAATACCTTCACGATATCATAAGCTGGTCCTTCGAGGTCCTTTTGTGACAGCTTCGACAGACCCCTCTTCTCACAGAACCATTTGATGAATGTTCCCATGTCTCCAGTCTGTGCCAGGAGTGAATCTTCCGCAGGAGGTACAAAACTGCTGGTGATGACATTTGCCCAGTTGTTGTCAATATTGAGCTGCTCTAAGGAAGAGACATGCCAGGTAGGCTCTGAGGTAGTTGGACGATCAAGCTCAGGTTTCCACCAAGTCTCCTTTTCTTCCTTAGTTAATCTGACTGAGGAAGTGTCAGCAGCATCATCCCTGGTCCATGACTGCCACCAACATTCCTTCTGTGAGATGTGTGCAGTGGAAGCATCATCTGAAGACACTACTGATGCTGGTGCAATGGATTCTTCGTTCATAATCAAATCCTCATGAATTGGTGAAGCAATAGCAGCAGTCCCTATGTCAATAGTAGTCCATGCATCATACGTGGTGTGCTTAGAATGTTTGGAGGATGTTGACTTACTAGACTTGTCAGGTTGTTGCTTCTTAGATGATGAGGATGGAGGTGGTGGCATTGCTCCAGACTGAGGACCTGCAGAATGTCAAGATGCTCCTGCTGGTCTTGATGATCCAGAAGGCGGAGGTGGTGGTGGAGGATGTGGCGGTGAATCTGATGGAGGCATTGGTTGACTCTTACGCCTTCTTTTCCTTCTTAGTTCTTCTTCCATATCCTTCTAGTGTTGCTCAGCGTCATCTTGCTTAATAGAATCTTCTAGAGCAGCATATAAGCGTCTGTGTGCCTCATGGCCCTTGTGTTGGTCATTAGCATACATGCTGTGTTGAAGAATTATTTTCATATCAGCAATCGTCAAGTCTCTGAATCTTGATCTAAGTGGAGCTTCTAGAGCATTGTTGACAGCTTATGCAACTTGATCGTCAATTGCCCTAGACACTTGTTGATCAATGTCGAGTTTCTCGAGTTTGGCTAATCTGGAGCTGTGATTCTGTAGAGTTTGAGGTAGATTAAGCTCTATCAATCCTTTTAGCACTGCATTATGCTTGATTAACTTCTCATTGATGTCACTGTTTTCTTGTGCAATTTCAGATGTGACTTCCAATACATCCTCCAGAGTAGGTTGCGGCTTTTTCTCTGTGGTGGGAACGCCTGTGGTCCTAGTGGTAGATATGGTAGTAGCTGGTGTGGTCTCAGCCTGGACTGGATCTGTTGTGGTGGTTCCAGCAGTAGTAGTAGTTGGTATGGTAAGAGTGGGGGTTGTGGATGCATCTTGTAGGATGGGAACATCTACCATTGAAATGGCTTCTTAATGCTCATCACCTGATTTTTCGACCTCAGATTCCTGAGGCCTATCTGCCAGGAATTGATCGCCATATGCTTCAAGATTCTTGTAGGAGGCAAGTGTACCAGTTGAGCTGTCAGGTTCTACGGCAATCTTCTGGTCCTCTGACTTTAGCTTGAGATCATGATGCACCTCTGGATACGCCTGGGACACAAACTCATCATGAAGAGTTTTAAGTGGTGGCTCGATCAATGCTTCTTGTTCCTGAAAGGGCTTGTCACTGGTGACGTCAGTTGTTGCTACTTTGGTTTCATCGTCTTTCAGTGATAAGTCAGTTTCAGCTTCTGACTCACTAGAATCTGCTTTTTGCTCCAGACTAGGAGATTGTGAAGTCTTGGATGGCTCAGGAGATCGTCTTTTGAAGATGAATTGTGATGTTGTTGTTGTAGATTTAGATGCCGGAGATGAGATTTTCAATAAGGTATGCGCAGCTTGTTCTTCTGAAGCTACTTCTTTACCTTTGCCTTCGACAATAGGCAATTGCTGTATTGTTCCTGAGTCAGGTTCCTTGATGCTTACACCCGAAACAGGAGGTGCAGTGGTTTTGAGACTCTTCATCACAGCCTGTTGGATCATTGCCTCTTCTTCAGGTGGAGTTTGTTCACGTTCAGGATCAGCATCAATTGTAGGTTCCTTTGGCTTTGCTTTCTTTGAACCTGACTTCTTGCCTTCACTTCCATGCTTGCTCTTCTTAGAACGTCCTGAGGAAGACACTGTGGCAGAAGTTTCTTTTCTCTTCTTTGTTGTCTGTTGACCAGACTTGGTAGACTTGGATTGTGTGCTTGCAGAAGTATCCTGACTGGCTGTCAACAATTGAGCATACTCGTTGTAGTATGGGGCCGTAAGTATGCTCTGAGTGAGTAAGGATGTAGGTATTGCCATTCCAAATTTTATCTTGTTGGTTCCTTTTGCTGCATATTTTAAGTATCCTACAGTATTTTCATCTGTTGAATGATGAAGTGGGGATCCGCTTCTGCGATGGAAGTGCAGTGTATGTTGGAGATGATTGATGATTAACTTTGTGAATCTGATGCTAGGTATTAGAAGCTTGGTCAATTTCTTCTTGCTATCCTTGTGAGCTGCTAGGTTTGCTTTATCTTCCAGAAATGAATGAATAGAATGAGAGAACTCTTCCTAGATCCGTTCAGCGAAATCAATGTCCTTTTTGTTTACCACGCCCCAGAGAATCTGAAATGAAGGAGCTCGAAGTCTCTCGAATCCAGAGGTTTTGCCGGTTAAGCACAGATTGATGAGAGTCATGATAGCTCTCCAGGGCTGATACATGTCATTGGTTGTGACAGAGGACAATGTGGTAGCTTCAACGGGGTATCCTAGTTCATTGATGACTTCTAGGATAGCAGCTGGGTTTGGTGGAGGTGTGAATACAACGTTGTCTCCAGTTGGCATGATGTTAAGTGCACTCCCCAGTGTTTCTTTATTGATCTCTACCCATTGTTCATCTAACTGACATCGGTAGACACCAGTGACCTTATCACAGCTCATGGTGTTCCAAAACTGTTGTATGTAGATGGAAGGAATGGTTGCAGATGCGGTGAATGCACGGAAGAAAGTTGTTTCCTTGAGCAGATCCAGAGCAATTCTGAATATTGGATGATTCTGAGGTTTATCGGCTTTCAAGTAGCAGTTACTCTTCCCTATTGCAACCCATTTGTTGTGAGGAAGAATATCGTCATCAGTACGCGTAGGTGGAGCGGGTGGTTGCATTGATGGTTCCATTTGATCTGCAACATCACGATATACAAAAGAAAGAACGAATGGAATAGCACAGTGTTAGATGAGAGTGAACTCCCCGACATCATGCCAAGTAAATGATGTCACAAGAACATTCAGAGCAGACAAATAAGATGATCTGATACGAATGTATACAGATAGCAACCCCATAATATGAGACCATTACTAACATGCATATACATACATGGAAATGATAAAACCCTTACAGAGTCAAGCAATACACGTTACGGGGACAGAGCATAAAGCAATTTACACCATGAGGCATGAACAGGCTAATGCTAAGGCCAACAGACAAGATATCATAACATACAGAGGCCAGTCTACGCAAGAAACATCAGAACATGTTCCAAAGCTCAAACCAAATCAATCAGATTTAATCATTGGGGCCAAGGTAAAAACTATCACACAAAGTGGCACCAAGAGATTATGAATTAAACACTACCAAATTGAAGGTAAACGCTGACAAGTATATTCATGTAGTAAACGCTATATAGAGTTTAACAGTTAAACGCTATAACAAGTAGTAAACGCTATCAAGAACAAGAGAGATAAACGCTATCAAAACTATCATAACTGCAGATAAGCGCTACTTAAGAGTTCACAAAGCAAACGCTAATAAATGATTCAGGTAAACGCTATTAGTTAAAGAAGTAAACGCTGACAGTTCATGAGTTAAACGCTATCAATAGTTCAAGAGGTAAACGCTATTGAGAGAGATAAACGCTATCAAAAATCATATAGGTAAACGCTATCGAAACATCAATAAACGCTAACAAGAATCTATTGAGGTAAACGCTATCTAGACCAGTAAACGCTATCAAGGAAGTGAGAGGTAAACGCTATCTAGACCAGTAAACGCTATCAAGGAACTGAGAGGTAAACGCTATTGAGTCAGGTAAACGCTATTGAGTCAGGTAAACGCCATCGGGTCAGGTAAACGCTATTGAGTCAGGTAAACGCCATCGGGTCAAGCAAACGCTATCAAGAAACTGATAGGTAAACGCCATCAAGAAACTGATAGGTAAACGCTATCAAGAAACTGAAAAGTAAACGTTGTCAAGAACATCAAGAGCCCAGATTAAACGCTACCAAGAACATCATCACAGAGATAAGCGCTATCATGATTCTAATGGGCGCAAACAATAATCATAGCACTAACCAAACTCAAGACCAACATAATCAAACATTACGCATCTATCACAATAAAATTCATCAAACTACGAGGCCCCCATAAACAACGAGACACAACTACACACCTAACCACTTATAGAATCAAGAACATTATTCCACACAAGACAAACTACACTAACCAGTAAGCAGCAAATCCGAAGAGCCTTGAATTTTTAACACCCCCCATTTTCAGGTTTGCAGCGGAAGGGTCATGGGGTGCTATATATCGATCACATAGTACCAAACATAATAAACAAAGTTTCTACAAGAAGTATTTAATATTAAAACCTTAAAAGGTAATTATATTTACATAAAGTCCCAAAGTTTACTTTCACAAGTTTTTAAAGATACATAGATAAGCTAATAAAAGTTTTTAACATTTTAGTACATCATAAAAACGTTTAAAAACATGAGCCATTCTTTAATCGATAATCTTTCCTTGCGCGGCCCATCCAAGCTAGAGGTCTACGGACCTGAGATAAAACATGCTAAAATTCAACAAAATAATGTTGAGTGAATTATAGAGTTTAGTAATAATAAAGTGAATAAAGTATCCATTCATCGGGTAACAAGTATGATCAGTACTTGTCGGTTATTAGATTATAACATAGGCTCATGAAACCTGAACCTTTAACAAGTTATCATTTGCCCCGGGGTTAGGGTAATATTTGCCATTTACCTCATCATTCTCAATATTATATTGACCGTTGAAAGATGAGAAAGCTACTCATTCGGCCAGCTGGTCAATGCCCAATATTACTCCTACCGGTTTCAATGATAAACTTGTGTTAAGGTTCGGTTTTCATGAGCTCTATGTTATAATCTAATAACCGACAAGTACTGATCATTACTTGTTACCGATGAATGATACTTGTATTCACTTTATTATTACAAACTCTATGAATTCACTCAACATTATTTGTTACTTTTAGCATGTTTTATCTCAGGTCCGCTAATACCTCAGGCTTGATGGGCCGCGCAAGGAAAGATTATCGATTAAAGATGGCTCATGTTTTTAAACGTTTTTATGATGTACTAAATGTTAAAAACTTTTATTAGCTTATCTTATGTATCTTTAAAACTTGTGAATAAACTTTTGGGGACCTTTATGTAAAATATAATAACCTTTTAAGGTTTAAGTTTATTAAATACTTCTTGTAGAAACTTGTTTATTATGTTTGTACTATGTGATCGATATATAGCACCCCATGACCCTTCCGCTGCAAACCTGAAAATGGGTTGTGTTAAAATTCAAGGCTCTTCGGATTTGCTCTTACTGGTTATGTAGTTTGTCTTGTGTGGAATAATGTTCTTGATTTCTATAATGGTTAGGTGTGTAGTTGTGTCTCGTTGTTTATGGGGGCTCTCGTAGTTTGATGAATTTTTTGTGATAGATGCGTAATGTGTTGATTATGTTGGTCTTGAGTTGGTTAGTGCTATGATTATTGGTTTTCGCCCATTAGAATCATGAATAGCGCTTATCTCCTGTGATGATGTTCTGTAGTGTTTAATCTGGGCTCTCTGATGTTCTTCGGACAACGTTTACTTTTCAGTTTCTTGATAGCGTTTACCTATCAGTTTCTGATGTTCGTTTACCTATCAGTTTCTTGATAGCGTTTTGCTTGACCGATGGCGTTTACCTGACTCAATAGCGTTTACCTGACCCGATGCGTTTACCTGACTCAATAGCGTTTACCTGACTCAATAGCGTTTACCTCAGTTCCTTGATAGCGTTTACTGGTCTAGATATAGCGTTTACCTCTCACTTCCTTGATAGCGTTTACTGGTCTAGATAGCGTTTACCTCAATAGATTCTTGTTAGCGTTTATTGATGTTTCGATAGCGTTTACCTTATGATTTTTGATAGCGTTATCTCTCTCAATAGCGTTTACCTCTTGAACTATTGATTAGCGTTTAACTCATGAACTGTTCAGCGTTTACTTCTTTAACTAATAGCGTTTACCTGAATCATTTATTAGCGTTTGCTTTGTGAACTCTTAAGTAGGCTTAATCTGCAGTTATGATAGTTTTGATAGCGTTTATCTCTCTTGTTCTTGATGGCGGTTTACTACTTGTTATAGCGTTTAACTGTTAAACTCCTATATAGCGTTTACTACATGAATATACTTGTCAGCTTTACCTTCATTTTGTAGTGTTTAATTCATAATCTCTTGGTGCCACTTTGTTTGATAGTTTTTACCTTGGCCAATGATGTAAAATCGATTGATTTGGTTTTGAGCTTTGGAACATGTTCTGATGTTTCTTGCGTAACTGGCCTCGTTTATGTTATGATATCTTGTCTGTGCCTTAAGCATTAGCTGTTCAATTGCCTCATGATGTGTAAATTGCTTTATGCTCTAGGTCCGTAACGTGTATTGTCTTGGACTCTGTAAGGGTTTTATCATTTCCATTTATGTAATATGCATGTTATAATGGTCTCATATTATGGGGTGTCTATCTGTAACATTCGTATCAGATCACTTATTTGTCTGCTCCTGAATGTTCATTGTGACATCATATTACTTGCATGATGTCGGGGAGTTCACTCTCATTACACAATGTCTATTCCATTCGTTTCTATCATCTTTTGTTAATATCGTGCATGTTGCAGCATCAAATGGAACCATCAATGCAACCACCCGGCCCACGACGCGTATGATGACGGATTCTTCCTTCACAACAAATGGGTTAGCAATAGGGAAGTAATAACTGTACTGAAAGCGATAACCCAGAATCATACCAATAATTCAAAATTGCTCTGGATCCTGCTCAAGGAAGACAACTTTCTTCCGTGCATTCACCGCATCTGCAAACCATTATCCTTCCATTCTACATACAAACAGTTTTGGAAACCATGAGCTGTGATAAGGTCACTTTGGTGTCTACCGATTTGGTCAGTTAGAATGAACAATGGTTAGTAGATCAGATTAAGAAACACCTGGGAGTGGCACTTAACATGCATGCCACACTGGCAGACACCAGGGTGCTATCACACCTCCACCAACCCAGTGCTATCCTAGAAGTCCATACAATTGAACCTAGGATTACCCCGTTGAAGCTACACATTGTCCCTCTGTCACAGAACAATGACATGTATCAGCCCTGAGAGCTATCATGACTACTCATCAATCTGTGCATTAACCGGCAAATACCTCTGGATTCGAGAGACTTCGACGCTCTTCATTATTCTCTGGGCGCGTGGTAAACAAAAAGGGACATTGATTTGCTGAAAGGATCTAGGAAGAGTTTCTCATTCTATTCATTCATTTCTGGAAGATAAAGCAAACCTAGCAGCTCACAAAATATAGCAAAGAAGAATTGACCAAGGCTTCTAATACCTAGCATCAGATTCACAAAGTTAATCATCAATCATCTCCCAACATACACTGCACATTCCATCGCAGAAGCGATCCTCCACTTCATCATTCAACAGATGAAAATACTGTAGAGATCTTAAATATGCAGCAAAGAGAACCAACAAGATATAAATTTGGAATGGCAATACCTACATCCTTACTCACTTCAGAGCATATTACGGCCCCGATACTACAACGATATGCTCAATTGTATACAACAGTCCAGGTATACTTCTGCAAGCACACAATCCAAGTCTACCAAGTACTGGTCAACAAGACAACAAAGACGAGAAAAGAAACTTCTGCCACAGTGTCTTCCTCAGGACGTTCTAAGCAAGAGCAAGCATGGAAGGTGAAAGGCAAGAAGCAGGTTCTAAGGAAAGCAAAGCCAAAGGAACTACAATTGAATGCTGATCCTGAACGTGAACAAAACTCCACCTGAAGAAGGAGGCAATGATCCAACAGGCTGTGAATGAAGAGTCTCAAAAACCACTGCACTCGCTGTTTCGGGATGTAAGCATCAAAGAACCTGCTTCAGGAACAATACACAATTGCCTATTTCGAAGGCCAAAGGTAAAGAAGGTAGCTTCAGAAGAACAAGCTGCGCATCCATTATTGAAAATCTCATCTCCGGCATCAAAATCTACAACAACAACATCACAATTCATCTTCAAAAGCGATTCTGAGCCCATTCCAAGAATCACAATTCTCCTAAGCTCTCTCGCGCAGCAAAGCAGGCCTTCTAGTGACTCAGTAAGTCTGAAATTGTTATCACTGAAGAACGATGAAACCAAAGTTAGCAACAACTGACGTCACCAGTGACAAGCCCCCCCTTTTTTTTTCCCAGGAACAAGGAAGCATATCTTC
>LBNU01014214.1:2900-28733 GCA_014162995.1 Artemisia annua | reverse complement strand
TTACCATTGACAATGATATCCCAGAGAGAGGAATCAGTCATAGCAATGTACTGCCTCATCTTCATGCTCCATAGATCATACTCTCCCTTCTTGACAGTAGGAATGCGAACTGTAGTGATAGAAGTCATCTGAGGGGTTTCGGACGTTGACATCTTTGTTGAGTTGATTTAGTTTAAGGTTTAGGGTATAGGGTTTCTTCTTAATCAGAGTTTCCACACAAGCTCTGATACCACTTGTCTTTGGTTGTGATACCAATCTTCCCCTATTTGATGATACCACATGTACGAACAAACACCAATCTTCCCAACACCGTTTTTACCCGTTCTTTCGGCCATGGCTTCATCTTAAAGTGTATTTTCTTTATCTTAGGTCAAAAATGGGTTCAAACCTACTGAGTTTTCTGTATTTTCAAAATATGACCAGAAGCTTATTTTTAATGTCAAAAATGGTTTTCTCATCCTATAACTAATCTAATTTCATCATCAATCCAATCCAACAATCCCATATACTACCATACACCTCCTCAAGGTGTCATGGGTTCCTAATAAACATCAAAACATCACTACACCAAAACACTACATATATACATATCATAAGTTTAACAAAACATAAGATTTGAGTGGTACAAATTACATCTACTTGCATGCATATAAAAATTAATTAAAATGTGGTAGAAGTATACCAAGAACATGAAAGTTTAGTAAATTACTCACTTGGAAGATTACTAGTTTATTAGTAAGAAAACCCTAATTAATCCATAGGTTTATATTTCAAAACCTTGTAATGGATGTTTATGAGCACTTGTATATACTTGTTCTTGCAAAATTTTGATCTCTTGATGATCTTGAGTATGGAACGAGCTAGAGGAGGGAGTAGACAAGAGAGTGATAAATTTTTATGATATAAATTTTGTACATGCAAAGTTTGGTAGAAGAATAAGAGTTAGTGGAGATGTTGTTGGTAAATTTTAGTATACAAGTGTCCATAAGGACTCTTATGGCCGGCCACCTCATGAGGAGGTGGTGGCTTGTATAGTTTTGTCCCACTTTTGTTTTTACGGGGTACCGTTTAGTGCATAGCTCGAGTAGTTTTGACGTTTTCGGGTACCGGGTTAATTAGAAATAATTTTTAATGGTACCATAGTGATGAAATACTATTGTAAAAATTATGAAAATATAATTTTAGTAGATGATGAGTTTTTCAATAACTTTCACATTATTACTACGAATGCTTTCGTAGTTATATGTTTTTGATAGTTTTAAGTAATTAGTTCCTAAAATAAAAGTGAAAGTAACTTTTTAAATTAGGATTTCAAGGGGAAAAAAAATAGTGGACTACAAGAAATGTAGAGTTGACATATATAGTCGTAGTTGAAAGAATTTGATGTACACGGATAACTTTCTACGAAGTTAGTTTATTAGAAATAGAATAGTTATTAAATAAACTATTATTTAAAATATAAGACATGAATTTTTGAGAAATGTCACATGAATACCTAGATTAGGTAAACGCCATTAGAGTATGTACTATGTAGCAAATTAGCAGGGCACTAACCACATATGTAGACGATAAACATACCTAGGGGACTTAAAACAGATTCTTTCAAGGTCTTTCACACAGATTTAAGTTAGTGACTAAGTTATAGAAGAGATAGCATTTAGTGGAATGGTATAAGAGTAGTAAGTGGAGAGTGATCTAAACGCTGCAAATGGGTATAAATACTCTTTCTAAAACTTTCACTGAATGGCAAAACAGACCCCTGTACTTGCAAGTATCTAAAAAATACAACTTAGGCCCTTAATCTTTGGAAGTTTAGAAGAAGGCAGGACAAGTACACCAAATATGACTACAACAATGCACTGACCAGAAGCCTAAAACATATAAGCACCCACATTTACTAGGCAAATAACTCAGGCATATAACCTCTCCCCCTCAAGCACTGACTAGGTTGTGAAACTAAGTGCAGTGATTGGAATAGGAGATGCACCAAACGTTCAACATGAATCTGGATATAAAGTAATCCAATATGTAATGAACCATGGAACACACATTGCACATGAAATAAAAATACTAATTAAAATCATGTTTTGTAGATTTGTTCGAACTTCATTTAAAGACCGTGCCATTATTGAATGACATTTCTAGGACCGTAAATGTTATCGATGCCAAACAAAAAACATGCTAAACTAGAAAATAATAAGATTTATTCTATAATGTATAAGATATGTACAAGGATACGAGAAGAACAGACATTGTTGTCCATTCATATTGGAACCGAGTCCTGAAAAGAGATAGTCAGGAGTCCTGGAAACCCAAGCTCAACATTGAGAGTTCTAATCTCCTAGATTAGGAGATTCCAGAGCCTTAGGAATCCATACTTTGGTTCTTATTGTACCATAGCCAGAAGATGGATTGACAGTTGGATGATACTGATCTGCACTTTTAAAGAGAGTAGATGCACAAGTATATGGGTTAGTTGAATAAGATTTAGGGCCATTTGGGGATTCCTTGTTCTTCTTGGTGTTTGATATGAGTTCATAGGCACATGACCATTTGTATCCATTCATCACAAACTTTCTACCTATTGGAACCCACTTAAAACTGAGTCTAACTTTGTGCATCTTATCATGTACTGATATCATCCTATTGGAAGGATTTCCTATTCTCCTGTGTGCTTGTCTCTTAGGTGCACCTAGTTGTTAATGTTTCTGGATCTAGATCCGTGGTTACTACCATCATGTGTTCTTACTTTCATACCATATGACTTATGAGTTTGAGGCTTATAGTAAGTGGTATAACCTTTGACTTCTGAATTGGATAGTGGAGTGACTGGTTTTGTCAAAACTTGTTGCTCATCAACTTGGGAGGCAAACCGGGTTTTAGAAAGTTTTAGTCATTCAGATCTAAACGCATTCGGTTGTCTAACAACTGGTTGGTTTCTATTTGATGTTAAAACTGGTTTCCCCAAGATTGATGGTTTTGCAAACTTAGTGTTCACACTATACGCTGTTGCTTTTCTGAGCTCGTTCCTAAGTGATGTGATTGAGAAAACTTTTTCTTGAAGTTGAGCTTTGAGTTCATATATCATTCTTAACTATCAAAGAAGTTATTTGTTCAATAGACTTATCTTTCTTTTCTTTGATAGATTCATTAAAGTTTTTACAATCCCTTTTTAGAGACTCATTTTCCATAATTAGGTTTCCAACAGTAAATTCTAATTCACCATTTCTAGAAGTAATGATATCACTATCAGGTTTGGCCTTAACCTCATTACACATAGCACACAATTTTGTGATACGGTTTTTCAGGTTAATGATAGTTGAGTTTTTTGCTTCAAGCTGAGCTTTCAAATCATTAATCATAAAGTATTCCCGGAAGTTAGGAAGTTCTCGATTGTTACTTAATTGGCAAGTTTTTAAACTTTCCTCCTTTTGTTGCATTGCGATTTCAAGTGAAATACAATGTTTTTCAAGTTGTGAAAATCTGTTTGAAAGTTCATTAAAAACTTTTATATCAACCATATCATTTGACTTAAAAGACTCAGCTGTAAACAGAGAACTTGACTCATCATAACATTCAGCATCCTGATCACTTTCTCCCCCTTTATGATTAATATTTGTTAAATCAGAAGTGATATTACTATCAGTCTTTTTCAATAAATATGTGTCATAAATGGGCATAACTTGATCAGTATGCAGTTGTTCATCAGAAAGCACATTATGATGTTCAGTTAGAGGTACCTCACCACATGACACTTGTTCTTTAACTTGTCTTAATTCATTCCCCATGTCTGTAGTATCACTAGTCACTGAGTTGCAGGGTGTGTCAAGCTTATCAATCGATGATTCTTTGCATATCGTGACACCTGACCCAACATCCGATGCTATACCCGAGTCACTAACACCATCACATGATTGTACCCTGCATGCTTTCTCCTTGTCATCATGTGCAGAAGTGTGTTGTACTTGTTCCTCAATGAATCTATTCACTTTGTCCATAAGTTGGATGAGTGTATCTCTGAACGTATCAACCTCAATTCCCGTGTGATTGGCAAAGCACCTTTTCGTCAACTGACTGTAGTGGTCATATTCCAGAGTGAATTTCGAATCAATGAACCCTTGGAGTTGTTTACCGATCACATTGAAAGCAGCCGTGGATCCAATTTTGGAAAATTCCCTTTGGTCAAGTTGTTGTTGCAGTTGATCTAAGTTGAGAATCATCTTGTTGTTGAAAGTTTGAACTTCTTGACCAAACAGCGTAGTAAATGCACGTTCGTATCCCATCTTTTATTCTGTCCCTTCTAACAACTTCGAGAGATGTGAATGAAGTTGTCGAAAACATTCAATGCTACATCTTTTAGAGTTATCAAACAGTCTTAGTGACTGAGGCAATTCCATCCCTTGAGGACTTGAATACATGGACTCCATTAGATCAGTTCCACACTTACACACAATATGCTTGAGGGAGCTAATCGCTAAAATGAGCTAAACGTTGAAATGAGCTAAACGCTGAAATGAGCAAAACTCTGAAGTGAGCAAAACACTGGAAACACTAAACGCTGAATTAAGCTAAACGCTAATTCGAGGTAAACGCTGGTGCCACTAAACGCTATATCCACTAAACGCCAGAAGGTACTAAACGCTAACACATACTGCCAAGCCAGTCGCTATCTAGCGTTTTGTCCTTATGTCCCAAAATAGAAAACTCTGCAAAACGCTAATACCAAAATGCTGAAAGTCTGAGGTAAACGCTACCAAGAACACAAGGCAGTGGAGGTAAACGCTACAAAGAAACAACACCCAAATCACTTCTCAAACTCAACCAACGAATGATTTAGGCAAACCAACTTAAGAACTAGGTAAAACTAACACCACTAATCAAGAAAGTACATCCATAACACGTCCAATAACATCAACAAGATCAAACCAAGAGAAAGAATGAGAGAACTTTTTCTAACTAACTAAAACACTAAAAACCACCACCAAATCCGACTAAGCTAGGCCCTAGGGTGAAACCTTGGCTCTTGATACCAATTGTAGCATAATCATTAAGTCACAAACATGTTCATACATAGGATTTGTGTGGCGTTTTATATGTAAGTTAGAGAGAGAAAGTGGAACCTAGAGAGAGAAAGTGAAGATGAAATAGTTGAATGATTAAAGTGAAGGTTCAACCCTCTACCTTGGGTGGTAGAGGGTATTTATACAAGTTCCCTAAGTGCCTCATGAAACAGGCTGTAGAGCGAGCATAGTGGGTGAAGACCCGACTCACTCCACGAATACTATTTATATACTATTATACTAATAATCTACTAACTAATACGATAAATACTACGAGCTACATAATGCTAATCTATGCTCGGGGTGACCGAGTCTTGAATGTGAATAAACGTATTCCTAACATTATATAAAACAAACAAAAATACTTAAAGGTTTAAGTTAAATACGAAATATTTAAAAAGTCAAACGAGAACTATTATTTTGAAACGGAGAGAGTAGATCATTTTGGTGAAACAAGGAAAGACATGTGATTTTAAGTATTTTAAAATTCTGATTTTTAACGTGGAACATTTTCTAACTTGACTCTACTTTCTTCGGATAGATTATAGCAATTGTGATTGTATTTCTAATAGATGATGACTTGAACTTAACCTCTATGAACTCTTTTTAAAATACCCTAAATAAATACATAGCAATAAAACAAGCCTGAATTTCTAAATTATGAATTTTCAATTAACAAAATCTACAAATCAATTAATGGCATGGGGGATATTAAAATCGATAAATTCTGAATTTCTAAAATCAATTTCAACTGATTGATATATTGGATAGACAACATAGTAAATCTTAAAGATTTGATCGACTTAATTTTGATTAAAAATGGTATGAGCAAAGTCAACTTGCCTATAAAAGTTTCAACTAATCGATTTTAAATTGAATCGTGTCATGGATCTGACTTTCTGTTTAATTCATAATTAATGTATACGACCATACATAATACGAAGTATTTAATAAGTTGTTACTGTCACAGAAACTCAATTATTTTTAGCTATGCTAGAGTAATAAAACTATATATGTCCACAAAGAAATGATTATATGCTTATATCATTATAGCATATTGTTCATTAAGTTATACGTGTATAAGCTCTTTTGGACTAGCTAGATACGCTAATCTATAATTCAGTTAGTCATCATGAATCACAAATAAGCCTTTTATTTATTTATTTTATTTTATTTTATTGATTTATTTATTTATTAGCCTTGATAGTTAAGACATAAATATTTTATGGAATTCAAATCTTTGCTTTTAATATCCAACTCTTTCCATATTGGCAAACAATTGTATATAAATCATAAAACACGACACCTCTAGATCCTCACAAACATTCCACATAAAATCACACCAAGAACACAAAGAGACAGACTCTGGTAAATCATCTCGGACTGTTTACGTTATTTATGTGTTATGAATATTATTTTTTTCGTTTAGTTATGATGCATATACTTGCTAATTTACGTGTTTGTATGCATGTGCTTTTTTGTTTTTGTTTTTGTAGAGATGGGGCGTGCTAAGCTAAGGATGGAACTCATACCGAAAGAGAAGACGCGACTCACAACCTATCAAAAAAGAAAGCTTGGTATCCTTAAGAAAGCTAGCGAATTCACAATTCTTTGTGATGTTGATACTATTATGATCATAACCCCTCCAAACTCAAATGAGCCCGAGGTTTGGCCCGAAAACAACCCTGATCAAATGAAGAAAGGAATCGCCTCTTACAAATCTAAAAAAGGCGAAACCGGAAAAAAAACCTATAATCTTAATGACTTCTTTGTAGACCGAAAGAGAAAGATTGAAGACGAGCTTATGAAAGCCCGTAAAAAGAACATGGAAGCCAAGTACTCGACGTGGTTTGATGGACTCAATAGTTTACCAGAGCATCAATTAAGACAATTCGTTGCTATGTTGGAACCAAAGGAGACTGATGCAAAAACTCGTCTTGAGTTCAAGAAAAGAAGCATGAATATTAATTATCCATACATGCTTAACTTTGGGAACAAGCCAACAATGTTTCAGTTTCCGGGTTTAGGTTTAGGTAACCCAAACCCTGAACTCGATGATCATGTTCAACTGATGAACCCTCGTCACGTTATGAACCATTGGTTCAGTAATGAAGCACCGTCTACTTCATATATGCCCATGAACCGTGAGCCTATGGCATCGTATGGTTATCAAGGTCTTGTTTATGATAATAACTTAAACACGTTTTTGTCGTTTCAGCGGCCACACTTGGTGCAAGGTGGTGTGTTGTCTGAGTTTGTACCGCAAGAACTTGAATCACAAGTGAACAACGGTGGTGCTGGCGATAATGTGATCGATGATCGTCGTGAAAGAATTATGTGATAATTAGCAGTTTAGCTTTTTTGTGATTTAGATTCATAAGACAAATGTTGGACATAATGTTTTCTTTCTTTTGGCCATTTCTGATCATTTTGTTTAGGCTTCAGTTGTTTACTGATTTACTCGTGTGTTTTGTTATTTGAGAATTTAATCTTTTTAGTGTTCTGTTCATAATATAATAAGTCGATTTCGTCTTGCTTAGTTGCTTTAATCTTTAATTGTGACAATGAACAGTTTTCAATGGCATTGTGGGTCGATTATATTGAACACCAAAACACCGGTGTTATGTTTTATTGATAGGTATTTATAATACATGGAAATTCTAACGACCTAACTCTTTCTAAGAGTATCGGGTGTAATAACACTCATAGCACCAAAGGTGATGCCACATTAGTATCGCATCACCATCTCCACTTTAAAAAGCAACATCCAAAAATACCCCTTTAGAAATAACATCCATAATACCATCGTTTTTTGCCTCACCATTTTATTTTAGAGTAAATTACTCCGTTCGTTCCTGTGGTTTGCTCCAACTCAATACCGTGGTCCTTGATCTTTTTTTCTTGCTTTTTTGCTCCTTATGGTTTACATATTGCACGCTGTCAGTCCATATCGCTAACTGTTGTTATCTTCTCCGTTAGCTCACAATCGTCAAGTGGCAACGTTAGTCCATTAACCAAATGATCATTTGCAACGTTAGTCCTTTATACTAACGACCATTTCTAATTAACTCAAATTTTGGTTTTCTTAAAAAAATTCTTTTCTATGCGGTTTTTATCGTTTTCGCTCATTTTCATGCGTTTTCTTAGTTCTCATCCGTTTTTATATATTTTCGTCCGTCTTTATATGTTTTCATCTGTTTTTCTTTCGTTTTCATTCGTTTTTATCAGTTTTTATACGTTACCATACGGTTTTATCCATTTTTTTCTGTTTTTTGCTTGTTTTCATGCGTTTTCTTACGTTTTCGTCCGTTTTTATACATTTTCATTCGTTTTTATATGTTTTCGTCTGTTTTTATACGTTTTCCTTCGTTTTTTACGCTTTTGTCCGTTTTTCTTACGTTTGCATCCGTTTTTAAACTTTTTGCTCGTTTTCGTATGTTTTCACCCATTTTCTTACTTTTCTATACGTTTTCTTATGTTTATGTCCGTTGTTATACGTTTTTGTCCGTTTATATACGTTTTCGTCTATTTTTATACATTTTTCTTGCGTTTTCATACGTTTTTTTTCAATTTCGGTTTCATATGTGTTTATACACTTTCATCCGCAAGAAAACGTAATAAAACAAGCGTGAACGTATAAAAACAGATGAAAGCATATAGAAACGTATAAAAACGGATAAAAAGGCAAGAAAAACTTATAAAAACAAACGAAAACGTATAAAACATATAAAAATGGATAAAAACGTATAAAAACGGGTGAAAACATAAGAAAACGAATGAAAATATATTAAAAACAGATGAAAACGTATAAAAATTGATGAAAACGTATCAAAACAGATAAAATTGAATAAAGCGTAAGAGAAATGGATGAAAACATATATAAACGAATGAAAAAACAGATGAAAACGTATAAAAGCGGATGAAAACGTAAGAAAAATGGACAAAAGCGTAAAAATAGGAGAAAAACGTATAAAAACAGATAAAATGTAAGGAAAAACATTTGAAAACTTATAAAGATGGACAAAAATGTATAAAGACGTACGAAAACGTATAAAAACGGACGAAAACATATAAAAACGGACGAAAACGTAAGAAAACGCATGAAAACTGGCAAAAACGTAAGAAAACGGGCGAAAAAAATAAAAACCAATATTTGAGTTAATTAGAAACGACCATTAGTATAAAGGACTAACGTTGCAAATGAACTTTTGGTTAATGGACTAACATTGCCACTTGACGATTTAACAGAGAAGATAACGACAGTTAGCGATAAGGACTGACAGCGTGCACTATGTAAACCATAAGGAGCAAGAAAAAAAGATCATGGACTACGGTAGTGATTTAGAGCAAACCATAGGGACAAACGGTGTAATTTTGTCTTTATTTTATTTTTCATTTTTCTCAAACAAACTAAGTTTTCATACCTTAAATAAAATACAAATAACATTCAAAAAAAATTACAAAACTTATATTTAAAAAAATGATAATAATAAAAAATAAACTTAACTTTCAATTGAACCAACAATCCACTTGCATATTTTATCAACAGCCCAAAAGCTCTTAACTTTGTTGTATGATAACGCCGGCAACGCCGACACCACGTCAGCTTAATGCGATGCCCGGAGCTACTATGCGATGCCCGGAGTTACATTTGTGTTTTTGAATGGTTCGATTTGTGCTTTTGGATATTTTGACTTTGTAATATGTGTTTTTGTTCAATGCTACTTTCTTTTATTAAATTTCCACTCTACCGTTGTTAATATTTTTAGGAGTGGCACACTTCAGGTTGAATTGAACACTCTATTAGCTAATTAATATCAGCATCAAATATATGTCACCATGCTAGTGTTTTCTTCATACATGTTCTAACATTCTACGAGTCATAATATGCCGAAAGATAGCTAGCTAATCATGAAATGTCATGATCTCTTAATTATTTAGGTTATGCACTGGTTTAAAGGGTTTATGCTACAAAGTCAATACCTTATGTGCAGTGTAAGTCATTCCCAAATCTTTCGATGGCTTGAAAGTCGACATTCATTCATTATAAACCACAAGTTCATCGCCCTCTTTAACTTATGATGCGAAAAGCATATATTACAATGGTATAGTTATATATAGCGGATCACAATTAATAATGGATCACACGATAAGCATAGTACTATTCCCAAGCTAATGTGGTTCCCATAGCAACACACACGAGAGCTTTATGGTCAAGCTTATCTCCAGAATTTTGAGAAATGTAACATAACCAACCAACCTCTATGTAATATTAAGGAGGGTCTTGAAATAGCCTTAACTGATGTGTCGTAGATTAAAGTATAGATGAAGGATGATGGCTAGCTCTATGAGTAGCAAGGAGTAAACTAAATCCCTCAAACCTATCAGCAATATGCTTGAAATTGCAATTCTTGACACTACAAGGTTTCACGTGAACAACACCATTTTGTGAGGAAAACATAGACCTTACCCCCAAATGTACTCAATTCAACTCCCACTTATAAGATATCCAAACCAATATTCACACCTTTGCTAGTTATCTAAGCCTTTCAAATACAATTATACATTTACATTATGCTTATTATCTGAATAGAAAGTTTCGTGTTACCATCCCACATTGGCTAAATATAGGATTGGTTGGTGGTTTATAAAGTCTATGTGTCCTATCTTTTTTTAAGCTAGCTTTTTCGATTGAGTTATACACGTAGCTTGTAGTTTAATGCGACGTAATTTGGATGGGTTCGTATCAATTGGTATCTAGAGCCAACTCTACCTTTCGATGTTCCAACACTCGGAGTGGTGGCTTGGACCCGAAAAGAAGGATGTCAATCGTAACCAACATAGCCTTGACCAACAAGCTCGGAGTGGTGTCTTGGACACGAAGGGTGCCAACTGTGACAAGCATAGTCGTGACCAGCTAGGATGCTGGCTCTTTAAAGTGTGGGGTATTGTTACGATCTCACATCGCCAAGTATGAGATCAGTTGGTGGCTAGAGTCAACCGTACCTTTCGGGGTTCCAACACTCGGAATGGTGGCCTTTATTTCTTTAAGCTAGCTTTTTCGATTGAGTTATACACGTAGCTTGTAGTTTAATGCGACCTAATTATGATGGGTTCGTATCAATTGGTATCTAGAGCCAACCCTACCTTTCGATGTTCCAACACTCGGAGTGGTGGCTTGGACCCGAAAAGAAGGATGTCAATCGTAACCAACATAGCCTTGACCAACAAGCTCGGAGTGGTGTCTTGGACACGAAGGGTGCTAACTGTGACAAGCATAGTCGTGACCAGCTAGGATGCTGGCTCTTTAAAGTGTGGGGTATTGTTACGATCTCACATCGCCAAGTATGAGATCAGTTGGTGGCTAGAGTCAACCGTACCTTTCGGGGTTCCAACACTCGGAATGGTGGCCTTTATTTCTTTAAGCTAGCTTTTTCGATTGAGTTATACACGTAGCTTGTAGTTTAATGCGACCTAATTTGGATGGGTTCGTATCAATTGGTATCAGAGCCAACCCTACCTTTCGATGTTCCAACACTCGGAGTGGTGGTTTGGACCCGAAAAAAAAAGGGTGTCAATCGTAACCAACATAGTCGTAACCAAAAAGCTCGGAGTGGTGTCTTGGACACGAAGGGTGCTAACTGTGACCAACATAGTCGTGACCAGCGAGGACGCTGGCTCTTTGAAGTGTAGGGTATTGTTACGATCCCACATCGACCAAGTATGCAATCGGTTGGTGGCTAGAGTCAATCGTACTTTTCGAGGTTCTAACACTAGGAGTGGCGCCTATGGAGTGGTGGCTTGGACCCGAAAAAGAAGGGTGTCAACCATAACCAACATAGCCATGACCAACAAGCTCGGGTGGTGGCTTATGGAGTGGTGGTTTAGACTCGAAAAAGAAGGATGTCAATTGTGACCAACATAGTGGTGACTGCAAGCTCGAAATGGTGGCCTGTGGAGTGGTGTTTTGGACATGAATAGTGCCAACTGCGACCAATATAGCCATAAAGTGGTAGCTTGTACCCAAAACAGAAGGGTGTCAAACATGACCAACAAGCTCGAAATGGTGACCTATGAAGTGGTGTCTTGTACACGAAGGGTGCCAACCATGACCAACATATTTGTGACCAACGCGGACGCCGGTTCTTCAAAGCGTGGGGTATTGTTGTGATCCCACATCGGCAAAGTATGGGATTGGTTGGTGGCTTATAAAGTCTACGTATCATAGCCTATATGGGATAGGTTCTCCACCTAGCTTGTAGCTTAATGTGGCCCAGTATGAGATGGGTTGGTATCAGTTGGTATTAGAGCCAACCCTACCTTTTCGAGGTACATAAACTCGGAGTGGTGGCTTGGAAAAGAAGGGTGTCAACCGTTGTCAACATAGTCGTCACTAACAAGCTGGGAATGGTGGCTTGGACCCGAAAAAAGAAGGGTATCAACCGTGACCAACATAGTTGCGACTAACAATGACGTCGGTTCCTCAAAGCATGGAGTATTGTTACAATCCCACATCGGCCAAATATTTGATTTGTTGGTGGCTTATAAAGTTTAGGTGTCACTCCTCCTTTAAACTAGCTTTTTGGATCGAGTTTTACACCTAACTAGTGACTTAATGCGATCTGGTATGGGATGGCTTAATGCGATATGGTATGGGATGGGTTCGTATCATTTTTCTCTTGATGTTTTTCAAAAGCCTTTTATATTTCTTACATTGTTTTAACCTGAATGTGTGTCCTATAAAAACTCTTAACCAAAACATGACTTTGAACAAACCTTAATGCTTTTGCTAAACCAAACTTAATATTACATCTTAAAACAATATTTAATACCTTACGAACTGCATTATTTTTCCTCAAATCTTTTATTCAAAACACTCCCAATTTATACAAATTTTCGATAAACTTTACCGTTTGACACATAATTTAAATGCAAACCAAACTTCTAAAAATCACTTTCAAACGACTTTTAAACATGTTTCAAGTTTCAACCATAAACACAAGGTTTTAAAATCATAAATAAAGATCAAAGAATAAAAGAATATAAGCATGTAAACATACACGCATGACAATAAACATAAAAGCATGCAAAGCGTAAAGAAGCATGAGTGTAACTAATTTCATGTTAAGCTTAATATCCTATTACCAAGTATTTATCGTCTCCCTTAAGTTTTGGTCTACTCAAAGTCCAGTCAACTTTGAAAGCTTCCACCTTCTTAACTAGGTAACCGGATATATCAGTTTCAACTTTGACCCAATTCTAATCAGCCACCTAATGAAAATTTAACGTATAGGTTTAATTTAAAGGGGAGAAATTTGTTTATTCTTCATTAAAAGGTACTGGAAGCAAATAACTACCAACAATGATGTACAATCAAATGCATGTATACCTAAACAAAAACTTGAAAGTGACTAAAAAAGAGCCATCTTTAAACCAACAACTGAAGATAAGAATGATCAAATATAGTAACCACATAAATGCATAGCAATTCAATTCATGTTACCATCCAACTTCTAGTGTCTGGATTTGAAATCGACGTGACACAAAAAATAAAAACCTGATTTTTACATCTCAATAAACAGCAAGGAAAGACGCATACCAAATGATAAGACAAAAACCAACCACAAATCATTTTCCTACTAAAGATGTTTAACGTAAAAAGCCATAGAACCCATAATAAGCTAATATCCTAACTACATCAATTCAAATGCAATAACTTCTATATTGCAGCAGATTTATCACCAAGAGACAAGTTACGAGTAAGATTGATCAAAGAGGCGGTTGGATCCTTCAAGCCATTTGTGCTCATCGATCCTTCGCCAATTATCCTTTCTCCAGCTTGTGCATTCTTCTGCAAATCAAACAATTTTTATTTTAGATTTCTGCAGATAATAATCTCATATTATTGCCTCTTTAGACATACTGGTTAAATGTGGTTCACTTAATAATCTCTCATATAGTAAAGAAAAGAATGATTTGTTAACGCATATGTTTTGGATTCAAACGTTATTTGGAACGAATTTGAGAAAACGAAATATAAAAATTAAAGATATAGTTTTTTACCTCGGCTTGGAAAGCTGCCTTATTAACCCTTCTTGCTTTCAGTAACTTCTCTCTGTTCTCATAGAAGGTCAAATCATCTAACAAAGATGTCTTGGGTGAATAGCTTTTAAAAATTTCTAGCATCTCCAACCCTTCTTTTAAACCAACCTGTAGAGACATAATACAACGTTAACCGACAACAGATTCATCAGTATAGAGATAGCTAGCATATGTACAGAAGAAATAATAGATAAGTACCTCTTGGGTGTCCCTAGTGTAAGTAACAGGCCTATTATCATTGTTCACGAGAGTTATGTGTCTGAGCAGCGTGTTTGGAACGTCCTTAATAATGTGCCACTTAACCGGGAAAAAACCGTTCCATTTATCAAGCTGCCAAAACTCCATGTTCTTCTCATAGTCAACAGGACCAATCATTTCAGCAACACCAACAAACTGCCCACTGCCATTAACCTGAAAACAAAAGCATTAGTTTATGAGAATAACAAACAAAAAAAATACTCGATCTTTCAAAAAGAAATAAATCGTTCTTACAGAAAAGAAGAGAAAAATGTTTGCTTTTCCATCAGCATCACGATAAGCAGCATCTAATTTCTTGTTGCCATTAGGTGTGCTTGACCAAACATCATACTTAATGCACTTGTGAACATCATCTTCACTATAGGACTTGATTACATAGAACTTTGCATGATCATACTTGGTTGGGAATTCATCAAGATTGTATTTATCTTTAGTGAGTGGAATCACCAACTTGTCCTCCTCAACATTCACATTGAGAGCCTGAGCCCTAGGTCCACGAGTAAGTTCTTCAGACTCTCCATTGTTGTAAGACTTTTCACGAGGTTTGTATCTATCATTTTCATTCCAAAGTCTACCAGTAGAAGGGTAGTTCATTGAATAGTTTGAAAAGAGGCCTTGGTTTTGATAGGGGTATGATGAGTAATTTCCTGATGGTTGATACCCTTTTGACAGGCCAGCAGACTGGTATGCAGAACCCAGCTGAAACAGAAACATAATTAGTACGATACTTCATGTTATAGTCAAGTAAATGTTGCAAAATAGCAATCTTATACCAAGTCCAAAGAAAAATAGGCTAAAACATGTAATTTGTTCACATAAGGCAGATCAAGGTGGGTCGACTTCAAACATTTCTTCAAATTACAATGTGTAAAAAGATACGGAAGTTAAAAATAGCTGAATTTATAATAAAATTTTTGACTAAAACATTAAGACTGTACACAATAAATACACACATTCATTTACAACTCAATCTGCGATTTCCTTCTGTGGAAAAAAAAACATTTTACTTAATTGACTTGAGATACATAACCAACTTTACTAAATAGGTCAACATTGTTGGCTAAATCAGAAGGAAAAGCATTTAAAGATCAAATAATAAACCTATATAAGTAAAATCTAACACTTTTAGATAGATGGACGTAAAAAAGTGAACGCAACAACAATCAAAAACATGCGACAGTTAACATGTTTGGCACACTTCTTTTTTTAGGTAATTAAATTTTTAGTTTGCCCATTTACTCATTGCACAGTATAAGGATAAATCAAAAGAAACTGCCCATACCTTGTTCAAAGACTTAATTTGCTGTGACTGAAGAAACGACTTGGGAACAGTAGAGGTTGGTTGTTGTCGAGACTTCATGTCCATACCGTAACTTGAAGACTTCGTGGCATAAGGGTTCATGGTTCTTTTAGAGTTGTAATCATTGGATTTCATCCCATTCGATCCCGTAGCAGATTTTGAATTCCAAGAATAGCCTGGCATGGCTTCTGAAGAGGAAAAGTAGGGTTGTTGCCCATCGACACCCATAAAAGCCCCACTAGCATAAGGACTGTAATAGTAAAGAAGCGAAGCATTATCTGGGTAAGCACCCTGATGACCTGACCCGTCCACTTGTGCATAAGTTCCACCGAGTCCTGCCAAAAGAAGATCAAAATATCATTTTTTGATTATAAAATTTTACACTATGTAACACCAAATAGCATGGTATATAAAGATTAAACATGCAAATTCTAACCTGGATACTGATAATCATTGTAGCTAGTAGGTGGATAGTGACCACCTTGCTCCGCAGCTACCTTACTGACACCACTTTTCACAGATGAAACAGCAGCACCAGAAAACGATGGGGTCATACCAGAAGCTATGTTATCTTTTCTTGAGCCCTGAAACGAAAACAAAGATTTATCAGTTTTATTCACCATATGAAAAATATATATTAACATTTTGTATCCCCTTAAGTGATGTGTGTTCCATAGGACAAATATAATGGCCAATACTGAAATAAAATCACTATGCACAGTTACAGTTTGTACATTACTTCAAGAACAATACAAAAATGTAAGAAATATGATTTAAAGATTAAAACTAGAATAAAACCATCTTACCGAATTCTGTTCGTCCATTTTGGCACGAGAATCAGACTTCAGACCAGATGATGCTAATGACTCGGCAGCTAAACAAAGTTAAGGATAACCATACAGTCAAACTACGAAAGCATAGCCTTAAACCAAAAACTAACATGACTTGCATGAAATTAAAAAAAAAAAAAAAAAAAAAAAAAAAAAAAAAAAAAAAAAAAAAAAAAAAAAAAAAAAAAAAAAAAAAAAAAAAAAAACAAAAAAAAACAAAAAAAAAAACAAAAAAAAATGGTTATATATCATGACTAAATACAGTTATGTGTGTGAATAAAGTTAAGGATAACCATACAGTCAAACTACGAAAGCATAGCCTTAAACAAAAAACTAACAAGACTTATATGACAAAAAAAAAAAGTTTTTTTTTGGTTATATATCATGACTAAATACAATTATGTGTGTGAATAAAGTGTATAAAATCAGTTTCAAACTGCCAAACAAAACAAAATGATCACGAGTAACAGAGTTCAATATAATCATTCAACTTTTACAGATGCCAAAGAAAATCCTAGAGTTAGAAATGCATCAATTCTTGAAATCGCTAAATGCAACAATTTTATAAAGCATGACAAATTTAACGACCCTAAGAAAAGGATACATTGCACAACTTTCTTATCTCCAGGCATATCGATCTTCAAACAATTATTTTGGAACCTGCAACAAATAAATTTCATCACAATCAACAAAAAAAAAGTGAACTTGAAGGCAAATGAAGAGATTCTATATAGATAGAAAGAACAAGATTCTGAAGAACACAAAGTACATAAAGATAGTAGAACAAGCATATAATTGAGTGACCACTTTCTACAAATGTCAAAAAAGACAATTAAACACAACATCATTATAAAAGCAAACAAACATAATAATTTAACAAATATCATCAAAAAAATACAAACAAAATATCAATACACACAACCACAAAATTCACAATTATGATACAGAAAACTTTATTATGATGTAGAGTAATAATTAATTTTCTAAAACTTTTTTATAAAAAACAAAGACCCAAAAACAAAACTTATAACAATGCACACAAACACAAAATTTACAATTATGATGTAGAGTAACAATTAATTTTCTTTATAAAAATCAAGATAACCCATGTATAAAGAAAGCAAAACTTTTAACACCAAGAAACACAGAATTATAACTTATCACATCTTAATTTTTTTTAAAACATTACACAAACTTAAAATTATCATATAAAAACTAACTTCGATATCAAAAAACAAAAAACCCATGTATAAAAAAGGTAATCTTTTTAACATCCATAAACAAAAAATCAAAATTTATGAACAATTGTAAGCTTTTTATAAAAAAAAAATAAATTTCTGTTCAAGAAACATAAAAACCATTTTTAAAAAGATAATGCAACATATATTACAAGGGAAAAAAAACAAAAACACCAACAAACATATACTATACTAATAATTATGATGCATAAACTACTTTTCTCATCAAGAAACAAAAAACCAATGTGGAAAAATGCAAACTTTTTATAAAAAAAGAGACATACAGAGTGATCACCGGCAAAAGAAACGCCGGCGGTTGGATGGAGGCGGTGGAGGGAAGTTTTTTTTTCTTTCTTTCTTTTCTTTCTTTGTGAAGTGTCGAAGAAGAGTGTGGGCGGGTTTGAAGAAGGGGTATTTGCTAAACCCTTAGAAATTGATCTAACGGTTGAGATTGAGTGATGATTTTATTATGGAAGTTTTTTGGACGGTTACGATTCAAGGTGATGATTCGGTTACCAAAAAAGTGCGAGAATGTGATAAATAAAACTTTTTGAATTCTTGGTGGAGTTGCATTGGGCGTCCCTTGGTGTTTTGTGAATTTGTGTTTTGGGTCCTTTATTGGTGTCGATTTGGGTCGTGTTTGAATTGATGAGTTCGGGTTGACAAGTTGGTAGGTTCAGATATCTTAACTCAAACTCGATGTTTTTAAGTAATCGTGTTGAGAAGTTCAACTTTAACTTTAACACTTAAACAGGCGCATTAAGGTTGGTTTGTGGGCGAAAAATATACTCCATCCATCCCATATTAAATGTCCACTGTTATAATGCACAAAGTTTTAAGAGATTCCACTAACTAACTCTCCACCAATCAAATATTATTTTTACCCACTAAAATCTCATCTTATTGGTTGAAAGGTACAAGTGAACACTTAATTTGAGACATCCAAAGATTCCATTGTGGACACTTAATATGGGACGGAAGGAGTAACAAATAAGCTTCCTTTAATCTGGTCGGTCAACATAAGACTAAGTCTTAAACATAATTTTACTTAGGTTGTTTATCGTTTTATTAATCAATTCTCACAAGATTAATACCGAATTGTTATAGACAGGAAACGCGAAACTCATCAAAGCAATAGACCTTTTTGACCTACTTCTATTACAATGACAAATCAAACGAGAAACAATTATCCAAACAAAACAACATCAAGCATATAGGTTATATATTCGCAAGAACATATCCATAATATCACATCTTATCACATTTCAAGAAACGCTTATACAAACATTATGCAACTACTCCATAATCACGGAACACAGCACGAAATACTCAATAAATTCAGTAGTAATCATATTAGAAAAGTAATAGAATTATACCAAAGTTTACAAGAGTGATACGTCGAATACAAGTTTTCACCACGAAAACTAACTAGCACAATACCAACTCCTACTGTCCCGAGCCCTTAAGGTACTGTCACTATACTTCTGGAAATGATAAATACACAACAAATTCGTCTAACATGGTGGTGATTATGTGAAATGGTCAATTAGGATGAACTTGGTGTGAGTTTTATCCTAACACCTTTGGATCTTTCTCCTCTCTATTAACTATGTTAAACTGAGGTTGGGGTCTGCTAAATAAGATATGAAGACACCCAAGAACGTGCATAGGAGGTGTTGGGAGGCATATGATCAGACTCCAATGAATGCCAAGTTCATTTAAGAGCTTATCTGTAACAGACATAAAAGTGTCCCGTACTTACTATACAACTGCGGCATACTTCGGGCATTTAAAGCTCTTGGCACCAAAATGAAAAATGTAGATATTTCTTTTCTCTTCACATGGCCGCTTGAATCAAGTCAATCCGAGCTCGTATGCTCAAGTTATGGCCAAAACAGTGGAGGTGTGTCAAGAGATCTTGAACTTGAGTTATTTCTACGTGTTTTCCTCATTTTCTTCCACAATATGTACCATGAACCTACAATATCAAATATAGTCTATTAAGTATCGAAAGTCCATATAAATAAGTAAAATACATACATAAAACACATATAACGCATACAGAAATATGTATAATTTGAGCGTTATCAATAATCATCTTAGCTTCATTATTTTTGGCAAGTTTCTTTTTCTCATCATCTTTCAATTCTCCAAATGGTTTCTCCACTTCTAACTTTGTTTCCGGATCCTCCTTCACGAAAACAAAGTCGCCATTTTTAGTAACCCCTCAAAAGTCAATATATTTAGACTTAACATAAGTCTCGAACCTGGTTTTTCAAAAACAAAAACCCTTGGGTTCTAGTAAATGTAGCCTTTTCATAGAACACCCATCAACACATTTTTCTTAAGTCATGGATCAATACTCAACTTTTTCAAAATTTACCATAGGATTTTCAAATTTTTGAAAAAGAAGTTTTCAACTTAAAACAGTTTCTCGGGAAGGTTTTAACGACTGTTAAGCGATTCGTGACATATTAACTAATATAATTAATATACTTACTATAAATATATTAAAAATATTATAATTGGTAATACCTCGATGTATACGTGTGTGACCCCATAGGCTCACATATTTCTAGCCTTATAATTAATTAATACCATATGAGCACTTTCCAATATGATAGAGAGAAGAAATAATCGAGAAATAATGAATGGCAAAAGGTGATGAATACACTAGCCAAGAGGGAGTATTTATAGACCAACAGAGTTCGGAACAGAAACTGATGCGCTGGCGGGACAGAAACTGGCGTGATGGCACGCCAAGAACAGCTCCCAGCCCGGTTGGTTTGTAAATGCTTCGTCTTGCTAAACACCCAATTGCACTTCACGCTTTGACCTTTCCAAGTTCATTCCAATACTCAAAGTGTTATAAGTTCAACCAACTTAATAGTCAAATGTTAAAATATTTTGTAAAGTTTTAAAAACATAATTTGGGGTGTTTGCCCATTTTCAAATAAAAGGAGAAGAACCAATAACAAAAGGATTAACTATGGGTATTCCGTAAGGGGTTGGATAATATAATGTCTCCTAAGTTTGAATTTGCAAATTCAAATTAAAGTTGTAAAAAGGTTTGGTGTGAAGTAGGATTGTAAGTTGTTAAAGTGATGAGAGAGAAACATTTTAATTTCAAAGTCAAATGTTGTATGAGTGTGATGCAACATAGAGGATCCTGTGTTGGGATAAAGGAGGCAAGAAAGATTAAAATATTATTGTTCAATATGGGAGTTGTGTGTTGTAAGAGGGTTGAGTGTGTTGTAAGCAAATGTTATGACATGTGTAAGGTTGTGTAAAGGATATGAGTTGGCAATGGTTGGCAAGTTCTAGCTTGGAGAAGAAGTGTGGTGTTGTGAGAGAGGTGTGAGTTGTCACAAGTTGGCATAGGTTAACTTAACTCAACTTGGAGAGGAGGGGTGGATGTTGTGAGAGGGAGCATTTGAAATTCAAATGTTACATGGGTTAGATGTGAGTTAGCAATGGTGAGTGAGTGATTGAGTTGTAAAGAAAATTGGTGATGTGGCATATAGGAGCCTATGTTGCAGATGAAAGAGACAAGCTTGAATATAAAACTATTGTTTGAATATGGATGTTGACGGTTTTGAGAGGGTTGAGTGTTTGAGAAGCAAGTGTGTAAGAAATGTGAGTTGGCATATTCAAATTCAAGCTTGGGGAGGAAGTGTATAAAGGAAGTTTGGTGATAAGTGGAAATGGTTTAAGGTTTAAGTGATGAAGAAGAAAAATGTTTAATGTGTAGGAATGTATGATATGATCTTATCTAGAATGTTTGTGACAAACAAATGATTATGGAATGTGTGATGAAATGTGGGGAAATAAATGAGATTGTATAAAGAATGTAGGAGACAAGAATATTCAATGTAGAAGTATGTTAAAAAGTTTTGTTTATTGACAAGTGAAAGTGCATAAAGAATATTCAAACTTCCAAATAACCAAAGTCAAATAGTCAAGTGCCATAATCCATGATTAAGCAACAATAAGCATAATCACTAATAACCTTGCTGTAAATAAGATAAGTGCTTTGCATCACAAATAAAGCACTTCTCATAAAGGGAAATGATGCATTTACCTAAAGTAACCCTGACTTTGTTTGACCAATAAGGGAGTAAACCCGTTACGTGATCAGAGAAGACGTATGCACGGATTATGATCATATGAATACTTTCGTTTGATGTTATATTGAAAGTATATATGAATACTTTCGTTTGATGTTATATTGAAAGTATGAAGGTCGTATGTTTGAGAAAAGAGTTTTGGCCTTAGCTAGAGGCATTTAGTAAAGAAGTTTTGAGTTGGCATTTTGTAAAACGGGAGGACTTATTTTGGTCATCTTTCTAAGTCCAAACCTTGTTGCGAGTTTATCTAATCACTCAATTATCCTATTCATACATGTAATGAAAGAACCACATTTGTAGGGTAAGAGGAAAGCCGACATTCAAAACCCGAGTCGGGACCTTACAATCCCTGGCGCTGGCGCGTCAGGACCACTTTTGGTTCGGCTTGGTTTTTGGCTAACGTTTGTGATTTTATGTGTCCCGAATGTTTATTTGTCATTGTTAGAATATTAAGGAGACTTAACCAATTTTGCACCAACAAAGAGTATTCATTTAATAGCAAGTCATAATACAAAAGCTTGCCTTGGATTAAATTATGAAAACCAAACATCATGCCACCAATTCACTAGTTGCATTTTCTCCTCTCAAATCAATCCATACCTACTTTATTTTAAACTTAGTTTTTTATTATCCTTAGTAAGTCATAGTACAAAAGCTTGCCTTTTGATTAAATTGTGAAAACCAAACAACATGTCACCAGTTCACTGTTGCATTGTCTCCTCTCAAATCAATCCATATCTGCTTTGTTCTAAACTCAGTTTTTTATTATCCTTAGTAATCCATACATCATTATCCTCAATATCATTATGAACCACATGAACTTGCAGATTCTGAATTTCATGAAATCTTGAATACCATTCTTGAGGCCATTTCCAATTACCATTCTTTATCATTTCAGCTACCACCATTTCATCATTAAGCCTTTCATCATAAACAACCCTCTATGGTATTATTGTATCTATCATGTCCCATTCTGTCATGCCATAAAGAGATTTTCCTTCCATTTCCTACATCATAAAAAACATGTTTTATTTTATCTCTCAACTCCAATAACTTCTTCCATCCCCAACTGTCGCAATTGTTACAATTAATTTCCCATGTACACCTTCCTTTTAATTTCATCAAATTTACCCATTTCACCCACAGTAAATCCTTTCTAGCTAACATCTTCCACAATTGCTTAACCAAGAGAACCTCATTCCACACTATAAAATTCTAATTCCAAGCTCACCTTGATCTTTGGGCTTGCATACTCTTTTCCAAACTACTTTTGCCTTTCCATAGGACAATTTTCCTTGACACCTGATAACGCTCTAATTATACATATTTATTCCCTCGATTATGTATTATATATCTCTTATATTATAAAGATTATTATGTTATTTGTGTAGATTTGGTACTAATCTGGTTGCAGGATTGATCGAGAGAAGAAAATAGGAAAATCACTTAAAAGGCCGATAAAAGCAACAATAATAGTTAAAGGAAGGACTTGGAATGAAAATACATTTCTAAAGACCTAAGTACGCTGGTTTTAGTACCGTGTTCGTCGTACTTGCTTGGCGGGTAAAAGAGTTTGATTCTACACGAAGTACGGCGTACTTTCTAGGAAGTACGGCGCACTTATCTTATCAGTTACAAGAGAAGAGTTATTACTTGCATTCATTGAGAGGCCGATCATTTGCCTACATTTACCACTTACTGGAGTTAAACTAGGTCAAATGGACCTATAAAAAGAGAAGTACGAAGTCAGGACAAGAGAGAAACAAAAAGAGAAGGATCACTAGAATTAGTCCAAGGTTACTAAGTGCGGTATTGGTGAACTCATACCAAGTTCACCATATCAAGGTTGTACTCGTAATCCAGGTGCTATGACAGAGGCTAGGAAAGGAGTCCAGTAGAGTTTTCTCTGTGAAAACTAGTTGGTCAATCGTTTGTAATCATTTGGTACAATTCTAAGTTTAATATAATTTACATTATGAAGTTTATGAAATCTATCTCGAATGATATGAATTTTGTTACTGAGATAATGGAGTAGTCGACTTATGTTTATTTGGGTGATGTAGTTATATAATTGTTTACATTTACATGATTGCTTGCTATTGATACTATTTATAAGTTCAGTTGATGAGATGATGTTTGGATCATTGTTAGTTGTTTGATGTATCTATATGATAGAAGTAGGTCGAAAGGGTCTATTGCTTTGATATTATTTCAAGTTGTTTGTCTATGGCAACTTAGTGTTTGCCTTGTAGAAATTGGCCAACAAAACATCTATCAACCCAACCATAATCTTGTTTAATGCCTGATCTCATTTTTAACGAACTTGATTAGGAAATTGGCTTGTTTATACTTCTGTTATGAACCTATCTTAATGCGTTTGATATATTGAGAATTATAGGTCGAAAGGGATTCTTAATATGTTGGATAGTTATATGTCGGAGTGATCACCAGTCATCTCTTGCTTATATACCTTGTTCATGATTGTTAGCTAATCTTATATGTGTTTACTTTCATGTTTCTCAGCCTAAATAAACATATCTTTAAATCATATTGTTACACAATCTAATCAACCAAGTTACTAGTCTTTTGATAAGTGACAATCTTTAGACTATTACTTTTAAACAATTGCTAACTTGGCTTTTCACTAATCTCTTGGGACGACCTGGTCTTACCTAAAAACCTTTACTATAAACGAGGGTTATACTTTACCCATGTGTTTTGTGTGTTAAGAATTCGGTAAAACTAGTACTATAAATTTAAAGCTTTATTAACACATCAAAGTTTTTGGCGCCGTTGCCGGGGATTGGTATTGATAAAATCAAGTTGTATAAATGTTTTGAAACCTTTTTACAATCATAGACGTACAGTTTTCTGGCAAACTGAATCAAAACTTGTTTTCTGAGACTGAGTGTACGCCGTACTTGCAACTCTGTGTGCCGTATTCTCTGGAAAAATTCAAACTACGCCGGTTTTATTGTCGAAACCGCCGTACTTTCTGGAAAATTACAAAATGTTTTCTGAGACAAAAACAAACAAACACAAAAACTTTTTAATGCATAAGTTCAAAGCTGAGAACATGAGAATTACTTTTTATGTGCTTTGGGTATTTGTATTGATGCATTTGTTTATATGTTATGATTCATCAAAAATACAAAAATATTTGCTTATTTGGTTAATTAGACATTTTCTTGTTTTTAAATGTTTATGCATAATAATTATATGGACTATTTGCTTGAATGGAATTCTGAGATATTTTAAAGATAATAAAAAATTTGAGACTGAAAACAGGGGAAGTACGCCGCACTTGTTCTCAAGTACACCGGTCTTTCCTGGAAACTTTCGAAATAATACTAAGACTAAACAGGAAGTACGCTGTACTTGTTTTCAAGTACGTCGCACTTTCATCACAAAAACTTCACAGATGTAACACCCCCAAAAATATATTCGCGGAAGCCATAACAAGCATTTGGGGTGCTACGAATGTTAGGGATCACCAACCAAGATAAAGAGAACGGAGTTAGGAATCCCGTTAAATTAATTACATAACTTAAATCAAATGAAACATCAAGGTTCAGTTTATAGAATAGTAAGGCCCAGTTAGCGTGTGGTGTACGAGGTGTCCCAATTTTTTTTCAGGATAACGCGGGGATAAAAACGCACTTTAGATTGTTGTTCTTTTATCGCGTCGGCGTGATGTGCGGCTCTGAACAGAATCTTTTCTATATCTAACGTATCAACCTCTATATTTATAACATCACCTGATTATAATATGGCTTAATATAAGATATGCTTACTCATTAGCGGTGGTTTTGCTTGAATATAGAGGTGTCTATATAAGTCTACTAATTAAAATTTATTCATGCATATTTCTTTCTATTAATCTCCTGTTCCTTGATCTATTTAGTTATCTCTCTCCTT
>LBNU01014212.1:4245-71094 GCA_014162995.1 Artemisia annua | reverse complement strand
GGATCCCACTAACTCAGAATATGTGGCTGGGGTTTGAAACGGTACGGGACACGTGGACAGTGTTTCCGTTTCCCGAGGTGAAGGATTTAAACCTTTTCAACTAGATTCATTGCACATCCCTCCTGGCGGCAAACGACTTGAATTCTTCCCGCGCACGAGTTGGGAATAATTTGGGCATTGTTAGTCTAGCATCCGCACTCTTTGTCGTGCGCAGACTAGACTGGGGGGACATGATGACGTATAGTCTACACCGGGTCACGGACCCGATTAGTAAACAATACTAATATTTAAGCCCGCTACGCGTGGCCCAGGTTCATGACGGTTGGACTACCAACTGGATGGCTTTGGCCCATAAGGCCTAAGCCCAAAACATATTTATGGAACGGACAAAGGGGTATCTTCTAAACAAGGAAGATATTCACTAGCAATATCCGATATCGGCGGATACGCCGTAGAGTAAGGAACAAGTAACCTTATCGGTTACATGCCTATAAATAGAGGGAACCCTAACCCTCGCAAAGGTACGATTCACAAAGCGATCCTAACTCTTCTCACAAACCTAAAACTACGATTACTTACTCTCACGCCGGAGGATAATCGGGGGAGACAATCCCTCGATAAGCCTAACGGTGTTTGTTTCTTTCTTAGTGCGCAGGTCTCAAGCAATATCAAGCAATTGATACGAAGGAAGGAACCCAAACAAGGAACGCCCAACTTTTGTATCAACAGTTGGGGTAGAGCTAAAATCTCCACAAAGAAAAACACAGGAGAATAATCCTAAAGCTTTGATGTTGCATTCAGCCTATTTAGAAGCATTTCAATCTTTTTGAGATTAAGAAAGGAAAAAAGTTACTATAAGCTGTTGACTCTGATCAACATTTTGCTGGCGTGGCCCAAAATTGTAAAAAGCCAGTAGCTGGAATTGCTGATTGTGATATACTTACAACCTTTTAGAGCATCTATGCTCAATCATTAAGAAAACAGCATCAAAGGATAACAAGAAAGATACGAGATTAAACACATTCAAAGATTCTAATAAGAAATAAAACAGCTTTTTCTTCACACATGTTTATTCTTGAATAGCTTGATTTTATGTTTTTGTACTTTGTTGATAGTCATTTCATTAATACATAGTCGAGGAAATTTTTTAGATTTAGGTGAATCAGGTTATTTATGAAATTTTGTTTGCACTAACCGATGAAAAAACTATAACAAACACAATAAATGGAAGATAGAATTGCAGTCCAAAAGCAATGGATCTACAAAATACGTACTACAAGTTGAAATTCATTGAAGTCAATGGCAAGTCCAAAAGCAATGGATCTACAAAATACACCACTTTTGAAATTCATAGTTAGAAAAACAAACACATATTTCAATCACTTGCTCTTCATCTTCAAAATCAGAATCCTCAATCGCATCGTTGTCTCTTCTTGTTCGCCGTTTGTGGTCTGGCTGCAGCTCGTTTTGCTGGTGCTTTCTTCTTTGGAGCTTCTGTTGATTAAAAATTTATATTAGTCACAAACTTGACATGCCAAGACTGAACGGATATTATGTATAAATCAATTTAAAAATGGTTTTACCTTCTGCTATCTCAAGGGATGATTCATCGTCGTTGATTTTGGGCATGCGTGCTAAAGGATATTCTTCCTGCAAACGATATTTTTATTAGTTCACATAATCACTTGTCATTGTAAAAAATTGGCAAAGATAAAGTTTCATTTCTCACATCAAGTTGGTGATCAAGAGCATCAAGATCTCTTAGCCATAAAGACTTGGAATTACTTTTTGTGAGCTCCTCAAACTCTTGCTTCTTTGCATCTATTTCTTGCTCTAACCGCTGCATATTCTTATACGAGAATGATTTATATGTAGCGGTCATAGACAGCAAGTATTCATATTCTTCCCTTCCTACATGATCAACCGCCCCTGCAATTGTTGGTTCCTGTACTGTTTCTTTTGGTAAAGATGCGAAACCTTTGACCTTTAATTCAGCACAAATCTCATCGTCCTCTTTATTTACTAAATTGATCTTTCCTTCATGAAATTCACGGATAAACCTCACTTTGTTTGGAAGTAGCAATAGAGCATTCTTGAGCTCGTCAAGCTGAGCTGTCTGTTATCCATGACCACATTTGGGTTAATACACAGTCTTAAACAAGGGAATGAAATGAAGCCACATCCAACTTACCCTTCTCTTTTCATAAAAGTCAAGACGATGGTGAAAGAAATCCTCAAGAACTGTACACAGAAAGAATATGAACAGTCAGTGAACAAATTAAGAGTATAAATCAATCTTTATGTTCATGGATCGTACTTACTTTGTTCAGGGGTGTCATACTTCTTTATTTCACCATTTGCATCAAACAGACGCATGTCTCTTGCTGTGTTCTTTATTTTACCACTGTGCATCTTGTAAGCCTGCAAAAAGAACATGGGGTTGCCATATAAGAGCTGTAAAGATAATAAAATAAAAATACAATATACGCGTTAACTATTTAAAACTTGTTAATTTACCTTAATTAAAGGTGTTTTGTCCTTCCCATACTGTGAAGCTGCCTTCAAAAATTCATCATATTCCCGAATCCACTTCCATCCTGGGTATCCACTATCCTTTGATGCTCTCTGAATAGTTCCTTTGAACCCTTTATACCATGGATGCATAGGCACCATTGCTTCACCATACAGTAGGCGTTTTAGGTTAGCAATAATGTCTCGTGGATTGTATTTTGGAATAAACGAACTCCATCCGGGCCCTGTTCCTGCACTTCCGTTGACCAGAACCATTGGGATGATTGGAATAAACCTTTTTAAAAAAAATAAATAAATAAATAAATAAAAAGAATCATTATAACAACCATTTCAAACAATATCATATACTTATAAAAATACACATAGATTATAAACTACCAAGCAGGCTCAATGGATCGACCATCGTTATTCAAGTAGTTGAGAACAAGTTCATCAGCCTTGTGAAAAAGATATCGTGTGATAGGAGAGAGCTGAGTGAAAATAAATCCGCCACTTGCATGATAACCACCCTGCGAAGGAATAATAGACTTTAGAATATACAATGTATACAAAACAGTAAATGTTTAAATTGTATATCTCACCATCTGAAAAAGGTTGATGTTGTTACTACCAACATAATTTTGGGCCATGCCTTTAATGGTACCGACTAGACTTGCCTCACCATGATGATAAGCAGAGTGCTCAGACACATTACGACTGAATTCATTAACATCATTTTCCAGAATAATGGGCTTCTTGAAAGCACAGAATAGGATCTTTCTTTGGTCAAGTTTCAACCCATCCACCAATGATGGGATTGATCTTTGGAGACGAGCCACTAAATATTGCTTAAACTCTTTGTTGATGAAGTCGCGGTATCGGATGCGCTTCTCCTTTGAGTCAATATAAGTACCATCCTGCATCAAGAAACGATGATTGTAATGAAATTCGTGTCATGTCTCCCTGATTACTATGTTGTGTACATGGAAATTTCAACCCATTCACATGTAAATGGGGTCAAACTGGGGCACTCTTAACATCAAACCAAAAGTTGCCCAGCATGTGTTTTTACTTTACACAATCATTTAGAGTGTTGTATTCAAGATTCAGAATTTCAGATAATGATTGTAATATATGGAGTAATATTTTTGTAATCATAACTAAATGCATCAGCTATTTATTCAGTATGATTTTGAAAGTTGACTCAATGAGTGGTTTGACCAATGCTAAAAAATCATGGTTTGAGCACAACCTGCAAGTATTTAAGGCATTGCATATTTGTATGTTTTTTTAAAAAAAGGAGAGAAAAGTGTTTTCTGGTCCAATCCATTTCAACCATGCTAAACGATATCTTTTGACCTAAACACAATTATATTCTATCAATCACATTCGACGGCATAACTGTTTATAACTAAGTTGACAAAAGCAGTGGCGAAGCTAAATTTTCAGTTGTGGGTCGGGATCTAAAATTTTTTATTGCTTAATGTATAAAAGAAATTTCACAATTAAAATGGGGGGTCGAAACCGAATATACCGAAATTTTTCTACATGAAAACTATATACCCCCTACNCTATGTAGCTGCGCCCCTGGACAAAAGTTGATAATGACCAAACCTGAGGTGCTCGAAGCCAGTCCATTCTCGCCTCAATCTTCTTCATACTGAAGGCAAGCTCAATTGCATCACCATCCTCGATTCCTCGTCATCAACCCAAACAAAGTCCTTAATGTGATGATCAAGATCAGCAAAAAAACCCTTTTACTTGCTTTCTTTTAACAGTTTCCAGCTCCTAGAGATAATGAAAAATATTAAAAATTGCAAAAACAACAATGTATGTATAGTAGTTATTCAAAATTTTCATAAACAAACCTTATAGTACTTTATTCTGTATGTTTTGTTTCTCAAAGTTTCCACCCACGCCCAATACTCAGGCACTGTATAGAACAAAAACAGTTGCTTAGTCTTCTTAACAAGAAGATGTGGTGTTATGAGCTCGCGCATAAAGTTTGGGACTTTTAGTAAAGATGGCCAGAACGAGTGAAGAAAGTTGATCAATAGCCCTTTGAACTGTGAACCATCATCATCCTACAAAACACATGTAATGTTCTATAAGCATAACGAAATGGCAGATACTTGATATTGTCAACGCATAGTAACAGTTATTGGTACACACTTGATAAGCCATAATCATCAAGTGTCCATATCTCAATTCCTTAGCATTTTCATAAATTTTACCATGCTGGAGGCCAAGAATCTTCTTAATGTTTTGAATTTCAGCGTCTTCCCGTAAAGGAAACACACCATAGTAATCTTGGCCCACAACAGATAATCCAGCCATCTGCAAACAATAATAAACATTGTATTAAAAGATTGTTTATGTGAGTAATACACGTATCCAAATATGTGATTATCAAAGAACAAGCAAGACAGCTTACTGCAAAAGCTTTGGCATTAGCTCCTAGTGTCAAAATCAAAGTGCAGTCTCCGGAATTAGCTGTACCAGCCAAGTTAGCATCTTTGAGGGTTTTCTTAAGTTCTTCATTCTGCTTAAAATCTAGATATGACAATATTCTGTTGTCGGTTGTGGTAGAGCGGAGTCGGGGTCGATCGGTTGCCATGGTTGTTAGTTAGGGTTGTTACGATGGGTTGTTATTGGGGTTCTTTGAAAACCCGCGTGTATATATAGGAGTTTTTAAGATGGCCATTCTATTTTAGAAAACTATTTATGAAAGTGTGTATTTTTAAAAGTAATTAACATAGTATTTAATTAGTANAACAATAATAAACATTGTATTAAAAGATTGTTTATGTGAGTAATACACGTATCCAAATATGTGATTATCAAAGAACAAGCAAGACAGCTTACTGCAAAAGCTTTGGCATTAGCTCCTAGTGTCAAAATCAAAGTGCAGTCTCCGGAATTAGCTGTACCAGCCAAGTTAGCATCTTTGAGGGTTTTCTTAAGTTCTTCATTCTGCTTAAAATCTAGATATGACAATATTCTGTTGTCGGTTGTGGTAGAGCGGAGTCGGGGTCGATTGGTTGCCATGGTTGTTAGTTAAGGTTGTTACGATGGGTTGTTATTGGGGTTCTTTGAAAACCCGCGTGTATATATAGGAGTTTTTAAGATGGCCATTCTATTTTAGAAAACTATTTATGAAAGTGTGTATTTTTAAAAGTAATTAACATAGTATTTAATTAGTAGTTAATTTTTAAACGAATTAATTATCTAAAATACTAAAATTTTAAACTTTGTTTAATTATGACTAACTGGTCAAAGCATCAACAATTCGATTTGTGACTTGAGATACAAACATGTCTTGCATGTGTGGATATTTCTTCTTGACTATAGTTAAACGTTGTACACTTGGAAATAATTAACATAATGATTATTTTTGTTTATTGTTTTACAAATTCATAAATTCATATACTCATAAAAGAATTGGCCCGCCTAATATAGATTACATGGAGGTTTCAATAGCTATTGTTCAACTATACTTTCTTGTCCCCTTCGTCATTGGCATTGCCTACTCGTTCATAGTTGCGGCATGATTTCGGCGTCATTAAAGGTACGCATAAGGGTCAAAAGAAAACATAAACTCGGATGAGGAATGCCGTTTGATGTCGGTTCGATTAACTTAGTTTGGACGTTTCCGATATCAATAAAAAATGTAGAATGTTCTTGTATAACTTGGCAATAGTTAATGGACCTTATATTATTCTTTAGTTTGTTGTGGTATTGGGTTTCGTTGATCCATTGGCTGTGATAATACCAGCTAAACGGTTATTTGTTTACGTCGCTCCTCTATGCGATGATGCCATAAACGTGTTGACGTTGGATTCATCAATCGAAAACAAAAATTCCTCCGAGTATGTAGTAAGTATGTCTTACATCATCCCATATTCATCATCGATGAAGGAGTCGTAAAGACAAGATCGTAAGAGATGACGACATTGATGAAGATATATGCACGATTGTTACTAAAACATCATCTTCATGGTTTTTGCTCTTTTATAATTTTATTTAAAGAAAAACTACCCATGTTTTATAGAAAATAATTAATTTACTAAAAGACTAAGATCCTATTTGAACTCCCACTCATCACGGTAATCTCACTACTCTAGTATTGTGGGTGCAAGAGGTAAGCGACGTGCGATAATTGCATTACAAGTTAAAGTATTAGAGTTATAAGACTAATGGCACTATAGTACAAAGTACAAACTACTAGTGTCATGCATGTTTTGTCTCATCTTATGCCTCGGGCTAAATGATCTCACCAGCTTAACTCAATTAAGTCGTCCAATAGGGAACGTGTGTAAATCACTCTAGGTCTCACGCGTAGAGGATAGATACCTTGGGTTGCAATTCACCTACGTCTCATGCAGAGTAAAAGACAATTGCAAGGGTCCTCACAATTGGGTGGCATAGACTTAAGTTTCAATTAGGGTATCATATAAGTTTTGATCAAACGTGTATCAAAAAGGTGTACGAAGAAGCATTGATGTGTCGTTGTATAGGTGATTATTCCTTATCAAGTTTTAATATTTATTTTATGCCGACTTAACCTATAACAACACTAACGGGCAGTGTACCCGATCAATGTAGCCTAGTTGGTAAGTAGGGTGTTGATCACTAAGAGTGAGATTTCTGATATACTAATTCTAAAGGTATTCGACTCTACTAAATTAACCTAAACTAATGCAAAGGGGGGTTCAGCCTGAGAGACTGGCACGGATTTGGTTTTATATTAAACTAATTAAACTAAACAAACAATAGAAGTTTGAAGATATCGAAAATAAGAAGAACGTGTTAACCAAGTTCAGTCATATATGATTAAGTTTTGATAAGTTCCTAAAACATGTAGTGATGGTGATAACGCTCAAAGTTAACATGTTTTTAAAAGCGTTATTAGTGTTTTTGTATATGTTATTTGGTTATTTTTATATGCTTTTGCCACTAAATCGTATCAAAGTATGTTTGTGTAGCATATGTAGCCAAATGCAGGAAAAACGGAGAAAAAGTGAAGAAAATGAAGTATATACGATTACACGAAGATTCCCGAGTTCAAAGTCCAATCTATTACGCATTTCATAAAGGAGAACCTAAGTTTTTGTCACTTCTAGGTTCCAAATTCAGAGTTAATCAAGTTTGGATAGTGTATAAAGAACTACGCAAGAAAAGTCAAAGTCAAAAGCATGGATTATCTGCCATCCGATCGGTTGGACTATAACCGATCGGACAGCAGAAATGGCCAGCTCCATCCGATTGGAGCCAACCTGCATCCGATCGGATGGATGCTACGGATTGAAGTTGCAAAATATTTTGTGCACGAATTTTGGTCTTTTGTCCCATTGTTCTAGGCTCTTCCCAGTATCTTGTTGTCCAAGCTCCAGCATTTAAGTCCCTATTCATTGTGAGGAGTATATTACAAGACTAGAAGTACTCCAAGTGACATACCATTGAACACACAATTGAAGATACCATTTACTCTCATTACTACTCACATTTACTATCATCAACTAGCTCTCAAAGAACCAAATTCGTGCAGAAGGAACCAGGAAACTTTAGAGGTCCAAGGAAGCAACATGTGGAAGCCAAAATCTCAAGAAATCATCATCAATACTTAGGTTATCAATACCTTGTCATTTGTTATCAATTTCAAAGCATTGTAAGACTTAAAACCATGGATTCTAATGTTCAATATTCTAAGTTTGTTTGCATGTTTGCTATGAGTGGCTAGTAGCCTTTTTACACTTGCTTTGATGATGTTTTATGCTTAGTGATAGTTATGATTGTGATAACATGTTTTAATTCAATTTCAAGTCAATCCTAAGAACCAATTGTATCTTAAGTTTCATAGTGACATTTGTTGAGTCAAGTTTAACTAATTGATAATAGTTTCAAGGGTCGAAAGATTTGTTATTATTCAACTAGTTATAATCATTTGTCTATGAATGATTGGTTTTCACCATAATTATTCTTGACTAAATAAAGAAACAAGAAGTATGATTGTAATGAGAATGCTTTTATAACATCAAATCCGATTGTTTATAAACCTCTAGTTGGACGAAAGTGTAGATGTTTATGAGCAATTGTAACTTTTTTGTCTATGAATGGGTTACCTTTTGTATTGACCATTTCCTAAGAGTATTTGATTTATAATAAGAGATTGTTCTTGTGTTTAAGATAGTCACCATACCTTATGAACCTTGGATTGATTGGTTTACACTTAAAGCTTGTTTTTATGAACTAAAATCTTGACGAAGGTTTAGCTTGTAGAAACAATAGATTAGACCACCATCTAATTATCATAACCAACATGTTATCAAAAGTTATCACAATCATGCGTGTCATTAAGTAGAAAACTAGTCTAAGCAAGTGTAGTTTTTAAATTATTGAATTTGCTTATTATCTTATTTGCTTGTGTTAGAGATTTACTTTTAGACTTATATTTTGATTCACTCACAAATCTCTGCGAACGATCCCGACTTACCATAATATCTTGCTCTAACGGACGAGTTCACTTGCTCGTATGTGTTGTTTCTAGATTCGGTAATTCATCCTTATAAATTTAAAACTTGCACTCATAATCGACACATCAGATGGTGCTCACGACTAGGCGCGGTCAATCCTACCTCTAGTTTTCTTAGAGTCTAGATTCCATTTTAAGTCTTCTTGACTGATTAATCCTGTCACAATTAATCGGAATCCGCATAAAGCTGCTTAATAATTACTTTGTTTATGATAAATAGCTTGTCACTTGTTTTATTGCTAGTTCTATATGAAGTGTATTTAATTAAATCTTTCTCGTTGGCTCTAATCATATCGGCGGATCCACCCTTAATGATAACTTATGACTATCCTATTTATCCAAAAATGTTAGATTAAATAGGCGAAGAAGGGGTATGACAGCCCAAGCAATGCTCAGCTAGACACAGAGGTTATCAATGCACTAATATAAGTCACCAAAGACATCATCATATAGACTTTAATTGATGGGAAAGCAATATTAAGAGGTGTGTATGATTTTTCGTAGTCACATACACATGCCCATCTATCCTGATGAATTAAAGCTTATTATTACAATAAAACAAAACTACTTAACATAAGTAATCAAAACGAAGACTGAGCAACCAATCGAATTAGAAACAAATCAAACGTCAAATAATCATAAACTTGGCTAACACTTAAGGGTGTTAGCCCATAATCTCTGTAACAAAGTACATGAACATAATCAACATGATTAGAATATGAAACATAGTGAATAAGATACGCTAACCAAGTGATTAAGAAATATAACAATGATTAGAGATGTTCTTCAAGGATAATTAGGTCTTCAAGGTTGATCTTCTGCTGTTTGGAGGGGTCTTGATCTTCTGGGAATGACCTTAAGGGTTCCCAAGGATACCCTAATTCGTTAATGAGCCCGGTATTTATAGATTCTGAAATCGGGGACGATACGGCGCATCTAGAGAGTTAGATGTGCCGCATCTATAAGTAAACGTAGCCTCCAAGTCTGAAACTGACCCGATATGACGCATCTATAAATCTGATATGGAGCATCTCACAATACGGCGCATCTAAAGACTTGATGCACCACATCTCCTTCAGAAACAGGTACATCTCCTTTTTCTCTTTTCGTAGCCGCTTGAATCAACTAAAACGGAGTCCGGATGAAGATTTTACGGCCAAAATACGAAAGCATCTTCAAGTGTCGACTTGTAATCTTTGACTTCTTCTTTAAGCTTCTAATCTTCACTTGATTTCTCGGTAAGGATTGTATGTGGCCAATACGGCGCATCGGATTGGTCCGATGCAGCGTATCAAGGTAACTTCGCGTGGGGTCCGAGATTATTATATTCCAGAATATTCGTACACCGCCTTTAGATGCGGTGTATCTTCAATCTCTTATGCGGCGCATGTTCTCTTGTATCTTGGATCATCTTTTGGTGAAGTCTTGAGAGTGATACGCCGTATGTATGAAATGTAATGCGGCGTATCTGGAGTAGAACAAGTTGGTTCTTCTTCGTTGACCAAAGTTTCATATGCGACGCATGATAAAATCAGATGCGGCGCATGCTTCAAAGTCAGGCAATGGTCTTTAATATCTTCAATTCAGCAGACTTTTTCAATCTTGATCATTTTGCTCCATTTTACGTCCATAATAGCTAACTTTTACCAAATGATTGTTTATAACTGAGAATTACAAAAGTAGGCGATTAAGTATCAATTCCCATATAAAATAATACAAAACAAGCAATATACATAGGATACATGATGCTAATAAAATGTACTTATTTGATGTCATCAAGCATGCACACATCTTTGTCACAAAAGTTTACAAAAAACAATTTTTCAACTTTTTGGGTGCACTATTATCACGGGAAAAAAAATAAATAATGACTAAACCCTATATTGTATACTACAAGAGTCAAAAGACGCAAGTTCTTCCAATAATTCCCTCATATGCCGAAATATGTAGTGGTATGGGAAAAGATTAAAGGTCACTCAAACCCTTAGACCATGTTTTGATTACTAATGTACTCGTGTGTTCGTCGCTGGAAAAATTTACGGTATAAACCCGACCAAATGCGTTATAAACAAATAAGACACTTGGTTAATCAAATATTGGTCATTAATAAACGCACAAAAACTTTAAGTATCTAGTAGCTAAATTTAATTAAACCAATATTCAAGCAAGTTCGTCGCGGTAGAAAATTATAGTGTAAACCTAACCCGAATTTACGACACATAAACTCACAAGAACTAGTTTAATGGAATCAAATTACAATAATTTAATGTCCGTTTTAACTTCAGGAAATCTTTTGCACATATAGATCAAGTCGCAAGAAAGCAAGTATAAGCAAATAAAACAGACAGAAAAAGGGGACGAGGTGAATACAAACATATATAAAGTAGTAACCAAGTAAAGGAATAACAAGTAAGATCCCGAAAAACCGTTTTATGAGTCTTCCCCAACTCTTTGAATAATCAAAGGCCCCTACCAGTTGTCAATAAATCTAGACAAGTAGTGCCACATGCATTGAGAAACTCGATTGCGAAGGCCTTTATTATCAGATAAGTGTTCCCTAAACTATTAACCAACTAATATAATGTCAAAAAACAAGATTTACTTGGCTTATCATCCATGACAAGTATGCATGTACTTACATGGATTATAATAACAAATAACACAAAATAATAACATAAAAAAGTTGCAACTTGTAAAAATCTTTTATTTTAACCACATAATATTACAAGATCTAGGGTTTTCAAGAAAAACTAATTTTTAAGACCTTTAGGGATTTTGCAAGAAAAAAATTAACCCTAAAGTTTATTAAAAATCAATTTAAAAAAAAATAGTTTTTAAGATCAAATTATGTTTTTTAAAGTGGTGTAACCCATAAACATCAAACAAATGGCTCGTGATGCCACTGTTGGGAATTGACAAGCAAGATTAACCATTAATCACTACGAGTATGCAACGGATGGATTTAGCTTGATGATTATAGAAAACAAGTAAACAACATATGTTACTAACCTTTAGTTAATTGAATTACTAAGACAATTAATGAGTTTTTGAATCTTGAATCACCTTTTATCGAAACACTAATAACCAAAGTAGGCTATCTCTATCATTGCATACATACACGTCACGTAGAATATGCGTATGCTAGTACACCTTCACGAAGAACACCAACAAGGCCCAATGCGTTAATGATCGATCGTCGCAAGTGTTTTGGGATCAAAAACCGATCAACAATGGGCAAGAACAAAGGGTGTCGATTTTCTTTGCTTTAGGGTTTAGAATGCATTGGTAAATAATGATGAATCACAAGGATTTATTATATAGAATTGAAACTTGTTGAAAGTTTGATCTCCTAATACCTATAGGATTAGAAAACTGGTTGTTCCCCCCTCCTAGAACATTATAGTTTTGCGTTTAAGTCCTTAATTAATTAATAAGTACACTTACAATATTAATAAATAAAACTTAACTCTTAAGCAACAAATCACCTCCTCTTTTGATCCTTGTTCGACCGGCCATAAGACCACATGGGCTTATTTTGATATTTACTAATTAATACAACTGCATTACAAGTTAATTAGTTAGAATGATAATTAGTTACGCATCTAACAGTCATTAAATCATTTTGTGAACTAAATGTAATTAATATATAACGTTTAATATGTTACTTATATTAACTCAATAGGCTCACGTGTTCCTGGCCGTACAAATTATTGGTTATACTTTAGAGCATAACCAATAGTAAGTTCGAAGTTAATTGTTTTTATGGGTAGCTTAAGCCCGCTAAATTCGTTTAGTGCTTTCAATAGTCAAGATTTGTTACACTTGCAAAGTTCTATCCTAATGAGTTCCCCACTAATGAATTGTCTCACTTAAGTGATCAACTTGACAATTATATCCATGATATGAGAAAAGATGAAAGACTTGTACACTTGAAGGATTTTGGATATTCTCTAAGAAGCTAGTGGAACTAAAAAAACATACAACATTTGTAACACCCCCAAAATCGGGTCTAACGGAAGCATACATGTCATGGGGTGCTACGAACTTGGTATCACAATATAAGGTACAAAGAAAGGTTTTTATTTCAATTCTTTAGAATAAAATTCATTATCAAAAATATTAAGTTTACATGATATAAAAATAGTGCGGAAATAGGCCCATAAATTAATTAAAGCGGTCCCAATTGTTTATCAGAGTCGGCTATGATCATATGCCCTTTGCCAAGCGTCTTCCAATAGTGAGCTATCGCCTTATACCTGAGAATACATGCTAAAAGGTCAGCTAACGCTGGTGAGTTCATAGGTTTAAGCAAACATGAATAGTAATGGACCAAGATTAAGTAGATTGCTATACTGGTCTAAGATAGATATAAATCACAAAATTCAAATAACTCAATAATCATCAACAATCTTGCATCAATACGATAGGTCACAGGAGTCCTCTCTCGTAAAGATGTGACAGTAGGGCCCTAGGATGATCTGACCTTAGCCAGGTGACAAGTTGTAGCAATTCATAAACTATCACTACCCTAGATCTAGGACTAGATCTAATGTATACCTAACCTTAGCCAGTTGACAAGATATAGCAATTCAAAAGCACTAGTAGGTCCATATAAAACAGTTGAGCATGTTCTCTCACCCCAAGTTTCAAATAAGTATATGAGTAAAAGTGGGGTTATGAAACTCACATTTATTTAGATAAACACATAAAGCCTTCAAATAACCAATTCAAATAATCAAATCTTAAATAAACATTTCACGTATCCAAATAATCAATCATTAAATTTAGTTAAAACGAGCATGTATTCTCCACCGAACAATTGTAAAACTAGTTAAAAGTAGGGGTCATGAACTCACCTTAGCCACAGCAAAGCAGATATCACAACTTACACAACTGGCATCTAGAGCACACACACAATGAGAAAAAAAATGAGGGGAGAGAGACACCGGGGTGGAGGCAGTGGTGGTGTGGATGACGGCGACTGGGGAGATGGTGATAGCGGCGGTGTCACGCGAACCAAACAAAACCCCACTCGATCTCTTCACAATGAACCCGTAGCCAGGAACCCTTGAGCACCTCTTGATCTACAACGTGCGGCAGTTAAACTGCTGTCGCCGAAAAACTTGGCCGAAAAAGACGGTGGCGCGTGAAAATCATCTGGTTAGAGAGAGATAGAGGAGATGTGGTGTAGAGTTAAGCCAATGAAGTGGTGGGTATGTGACAACGATAGTGGTTTTCTGTGGTGGTGACGGCTGAGGTGGTTGCTGACTAGGGTTTGGCCGGATGGTGAAGAGAGAGGCAAGGTAATGGTGAGGTGTAGATGGTGGTCGTGGTGGCAGTGGCCGGAGTTGGAGGTTGGCTGGAGGTGGTCGTCGAAGTTAGGGCGGAAAAAGGGCGGCTGAAAATGAAGGAGGGAGCTAGGGTTTTATCACAATGAAAAGGGGCTATGGTTTGGTTATAATGAGGTTTATATAATTAAGCTAGGGACCAAAAATGAAATTTACGAGGGATTTACGAGGGATAGGGGCTGCGATGAAATTAACTCTTAGGGACCCAAGCTGTAATTTCAGCTAACTTTTGGAACTTAGCAAATCTAGGCTCATTTTGACTAGTAAATGGTGGATTTAAGCCACGAGAATAAGGTCTTGGCGCTCGGAATTTTATTTCTGATAAAATGACTATATATACGCCTAGTTTCTCGAAAATGATACCACACTCAAAATAAATGGTCGTTTCTCCAAATAGAATACGTCGAGAAATTACGGGTTGTCACAACATTCAATCTCGTTTATTTACTCATCAAGTTGGTCTTGATCCTTCCGGGACTAGTGTGGCAAGAACATTTTCGGCTATGACTTTTATGAAGAACAAGTTACGTAATGGCACTGGTGATCAATTTCTAAATGATTGTTTGGTTAATTATGTAGAAAAAGACATATTTTCCGAAGTTAGTGATGATGCTATTATGAACCGCTTTCTATGTTTGCATGCTCGACGAGGTTACTTGTAGTTTTAGCTTTGGTGTATGTTTTGTGCCACCAACAATAAGTTTGTGTATCTGGGACTTTCGGTTTTAACCTTAACTTCACATTTTGTGTCATTTTGATCCTTTTAATGTTATGTAATTGCTTTATTAGCTTATATTTTGAGTTGTTGGTTGAATATTAAATAAGATAGTTTTAAAAAGACGACCCGAAAAATGTGACCCGATAACCCGACAAGGGGAAAAATTGAACTACAATTTTCAATATTAGATTATGTGCAGTAGACACCTTATCTTGAAATCCTAGATCCGCCACTGGATGAGACCATAGTCTATCATAGGCTCTTTTGAATTCAGTTGATTAGTAAATGATTTGTTTCCACCAAGGCCTTGAATATGAGATGCATCATGATCTTCCAAGTAGGTGAAAACTAAGTTTTGAGTAAAGAGCATTTAGCTACTAGTTCAGTAGCAGTATCGTTTGGAATTCTTTCATTAAAAAGTCCTAAGGTAGCCAATTTTGATTTGACTATAGCCGAAGGTGGATTTGAAGCATAAGTTTTAGACTCATAGCGAAATGTCAACCGCACTACCTTTGTACCAACGAGGTATTCACAGATGGTAATAATACAAATACAATATGAGAGGACAAATTGCTATGCTGGTTGTTGCGTGGAGATTGGTTCTCCAGGCAAAGCATGTCGTAATCTTAGTAAACATCGTAATCTTAGTAGTTTCCTGGAGATTGTTCTTCAGGTAATGTATGTTGTGAGATTTGACCTTTTAGGCATGCTATAGTTGTATGAGCTTTAGCTATTAGGCTAAGGGGGTGTTTCTTTTTCACTTAATGAGTGAGTCTAAACTCTTGTTTCATCTTATTGGGAATGTCTACAAAAACCCATCTCTCTCAATTAAGTGTCTAATCTAGACATGTCTCCAAACTACTTAATTTGGTAAACAACCCCTAAAACTCTCATACACTATCATAATATCTTTACTAATATATAAAGCATTTTGGACTATTCCATAATTAGCAAGACTTAAAAATTCAGACTCGTAAACTTACTTGTTATGGAAGTTCAAAACTTGATCAATACTTGTAACCGTCTTATTAATGATCAAATAATTGATTTAATGAGAAAAAAATATATGTAACCATCATATCAATACTTGTAACATATAAAACTGGGAAAAAAAAAGTTTTTTATATACGTTAAAATGCGAATTATAAATCTTAATATAAAAAGAACCCATGGTTTATGAAAGAATAAAAAATGTGTAACACTTGATTCGAACACGACAGGTACACTAGAGCTTTTTGTCATTTTCTTAGCCTAATGGGTATGGCTGAAACTCATCACACTTTAAATGTAAAATCTTGCAGTGTCGAACATCTAATAACACTTTAAGAAAAATTGAATTTGTGACTAAGGGAGATGCAAAAGATGCCAAAAACCTCAAAAAATGTCATAAACCTTACCTGGTTGCATACAGTGTCATAAAGCACATTAGGAGAAAGGCCACATTTGGATCAGCTGATTAAAGTATCATCACAAGATTTTGAGTTTTGAGTCTTGCACGTTCTTTGACTTATGAGACCATCAATTGATTAATAACATGATTAAATCAATTAACATGATTAAAAGAACATAAGTAGCATCTTTGAAACATAAGTTAATTATACGGGACCGTCACTGTCTATTTAACTTATGTTTCAAAGATGCTACTTATGTTCTTTTCTTTCGTTTGGACCTTATGTTCAAATAAAATGAAAGCTTCGTGATATTTATTTATACTAGACGAGTACCCGTACATAGCAATAGGATTTTACAGCAGCAAATAATAAAAGTTTAAGGATTTAGGGATTAAACATAATGTTTTGAAACCCGGCTCGATTCATAAATAAATTTTCAAACTTTATCTTAGTTCTTTCGTGTTTTATAACTCATTTCAAAGACTATAATATTTTCAATTTTACAAATGAAACAAATTCAAATTTTAAATGAAAAAAAAGTGCACAAATAGATGTTTCCTAAATTAGTTTGAAACTCAATTAATATTTTTCAAATGCCACAAGCTTTCTAGTGTATTTATTTTCATGTTTGACTAAATTAAGTTTTTTCATTTTTCAACAATGACCATTTTTGCATTATAGATAACTAGTAGGGTACCCGCGCGTTTCGGCGGCGGGTACCCTGTGACTATATTTTCTAACAATGTGATGTTATGCGGCTATACTTTTATTAAACAATTAATTTACAAATAACAATAACTTTAGCTAAGGCACTGGTATAAGTCCATCTCATGTTAACCGAAGATACCCAAACAAAATATTGATTTTTTCCTTCAACACAATCACCCTTCGTCAATTTTGGAGTTGACCGACTCAGTTCGAACCTCATTCCTCGGTCGGCGCAGCAGCGACCGAACCGGTCGACCGACCACTGCGGGCAGCCTAATGGCTTTATTTTTAAGTGTTTAGCTTAGTAGCTTGATTAGATTGTACATTATGGTTAAATGATTGTATATTTTGGTGAATAAGTGAATTAAATAATGTATTAATTGTATGTGTTGAATAGTGTTTTATTAGTTCTATTTGTGCTTCAAATAGTTTGTACATTGTGTTTTATTAATTATACCTTTTATCAAATGGGTGTTTTAAATATGACATTAGTTAAAAATGTTGATCAGTCAATATGTGTAGGTGTTTATGCATAAATTAGTTGTATATATAGGTTAATTAGCTGTATTTACTTATAATCTATATTTAAAATTTTTAAAAATTAGAAGAGTGCAAAATGCTTTATAAATAGTATAGATATAGATATAGATATACTTTCCAAAATCTAAACCAAATACTTACTAAGAAGCAGCCCAAATAAATGGGCCTAAGAATTGACCCAACCAAAAGTATCCGCTTATAAAAATCAGCAAAAACACAAACCTTTTTACAAACAACATAAAAAAACAAACACAGGAAGAGAGAAAAGTGTGTTTGTGTATGTAGAAGAAGCCACCGGATCCTTCTCGGTTGTTCTTCACCATTACACCTACGCAACTGTCGTATTCAACGGTATACCTCATTCTACACTGTCTATTGCTAATTATTGTGTTTATTATATTTTTTATGGTTTTAAATTAGGTCTGATTTATGTGAAATTTGTTTTAGATTGAATTTTGAGCCGTGTNAGTCAATTAATATTTTCCAAATGCCACAAGCTTTCTAGTGTATTTATTTTCATGTTTGACTAAATTAAGTTTTTTCATTTTTCAACAATGACCATTTTTGCATTATAGATAACTAGTAGGGTACCCGCGCGATGCGGCGGCGGGTACCCTGTGACTATATTTTCTAACAATGTGATGTTATGCGGCTATACTTTTATTAAACAATTAATTTACAAATAACAATAACTTTAGCTAAGGCACTGGTATAAGTCCATCTCATGTTAACCGAAGATACCCAAACAAAATATTGATTTTTTCCTTCAACACAATCACCCTTCGTCAATTTTGGAGTTGACCGACTCAGTTCGACCCTTATTCCTCGGTCGGCTCAGCGGCGACCGAACCGGTCGACCGACCACTACGGGCAGCCTAATGGCTTTATTTTTAAGTGTTTGGCTTAGTAGCTTGATTAGATTGTACATTATGGTTAAATGATTGTATATTTTGGTGAAGGGGTGAATTACATAATGTATTAATTGTATGTGTTGAATAGTGTTTTATTAGTTGTATTTGTGCTTTAAATAGTTTGTACATTGTGTTTTATTAATTATACCTTTTATCAAATGGGTGTTTTAAATATGACATTAGTTAAAAATGTTGATCAGTCAATATGTGTAGGTGTTTATGCATAAATTAGTTGTATATATAGGTTAATTAGCTGTATTTACTTAAAATCTATATTTAAAATTTTTAAAAATTAGAAGAGTGCAAAATGCTTTATAAATAGTATAGATATAGATATTGATATACATAGTGCTTTCAAAAATCTAAACCAAATACTTACTAAGAAGCAGCCCAAATAAATGGGCCTAAGAATTGACCCAACCAAAAGTATCCGCTTATAAAAATCAGCAAAAACACAAACCTTTTTACAAACAACATAAAAAAACAAACACAAGAAGAGAGAAAAGTGTGTTTGTGTATGTAGAAGAAGCCACCGGATCCTTCTCGGTTGTTCTTCACCATTACACCTACGCAACTGTCGTATTCAACGGTATACCTCATTCTACACTGTCTATTGCTAATTATCATGTTCATATGTGTTATATGGTTTTAAATTAGGTCTGATTTATGTGAAATTTGTTTTGGATTGAATTTTGAGCCGTCTATAGTGTTTATGTTGTTGGCGGACTAATTTTGAGGTATTTACAGTGTTTTTGGTGTTAGTTTTTTGATGTTTGCGCCTTTTTGAATGCTGTTTGGTTTGGTTTCGGATTGGTTTTTATTAGGGCTTGTGTATATGTGTATATGTGGTTTACAGATTTTGCTGATTGTGATGTTTACGCCTTTACGGTTTGTTGTTGGTACTAGTCTAGGTGTATAATTGTTTGATATTTGTGAAATGTGTTTTATATTGAATTTTGAGGCGTATATAGTGTTTATGTTGTTGGCGGACCGATTTTGAGGTATTTACAGTGTTTTTGATGTTAGTAAGGGCTTGGCTACAGTTTTTCGATGTTTGCGCCTTGTTGAATGTTGTTTGGATTGGTTTTTATTAGGGCTTGTGTACATGTGTATATGTGGTTTACAGATTTTGCTGATTGATATGTTGTTTACGCCTTTACGGTTCGTTGTTGGTGATATTTGTGAAATGTGTGTTAGTTTGAAGGTACATGTCGTTTACTGCTCATTAATCTTGATGTTGGTTTCGGATTGTTTAACGGATTTTGAGGCATTGATTGTGTCTCCATTTTTTTTTTCTTTTTAGGGCATGTTTGCAGTTTTAGGGTTGTGGTTTGTTGAACATGTGTCCCGTTCTTTGATATGTGATATGTGAAATGTGTGTTTGTTTATGATTTTGAGTTATTAATTGTGTTTAGTTGTTACTTAGGGCTTGTTTACTGGTTTACTTGTTTTTAGGATGTAAGTCACGTAATAATATTGGGAGTTTTGTTGTTTGATTTACATAAAAGTATGAAACTCGTGTTTGTTTTCATTTTGAGGTATTAATGAATGTGATGTTGTTTAGAGTTTATCGTTGCTTGGTGTATGTGAAATGTGTTTTTCTTTTCATTTTGAGATATGGATAGTGTTTATGCATTAAATAGAGCGTACTTGCGGGTATAAGTTTGTTTATGGTTTGTTCGATTTATGTGAAAGTTGTATTTGTTTCCGCTTTTTGAGGTATTGATAGTGTTAATGTGGTATGTGTTAATTACAGTGTGATTGTGATAATTTTAGATTTGTTAGATGGAGTAAGATAGTCAAGGTTTAGTTGACTCTGTGTTAAATTGTTTGATGTCTCGGTTTTTGTGATGGATATAATAATGATTAATTAGACTGAAATAAGGATCTAGGAGATGAAATACGCAAGTTTGGAAATGAAGATTTTGTATTTGCACTCACCGAAAGGTCATTTTTTTATCTGCTCGCTTTTGTGTCACGATCTAAGAAGCTGGTTTAATGACTGGTTTATAATTTGCGGGGTTTTAATTTGCAATAATTTGTTCTAGATGTTTTGGTGATTTGGTTATTCGTTACGTTGGTTAATTTATACTTAAAACACAATAAATGTGGTTTCACATGCTTGCTTATTTTACATGTATTGATTGTGGTGAATATGGCTTGCATTTTTTGTTCNATATGTGGTTTACAGATTTTGCTGATTGATATGTTGTTTACGCCTTTACGGTTCGTTGTTGGTGATATTTGTGAAATGTGTGTTAGTTTGAAGGTACATGTCGTTTACTGCTCATTAATCTTGATGTTGGTTTCGGATTGTTTAACGGATTTTGAGGCATTGATTGTGTCTCCATTTTTTTTTTAATTTTTTAGGGCATGTTTGCAGTTTTAGGGTTGTGGTTTGTTGAACATGTGTCCTGTTCTTTGATATGTGAAATGTGTGTTTGTTTATGATTTTGAGTTATTAATTGTGTTTAGTTGTTACTTAGGGCTTGTTTACTGGTTTACTTGTTTTTAGGATTTAAGTCACGTAATAATATTGGGAGTTTTGTTGTTTGATTTACATAAAAGGGTGAAACTCGTGTTTGTTTTCTTTTTGAGGTATTAATGAATGTGATGTTGTTTACAGTTTATCGTTGCTTGGTGTATGTGAAATGTGTTTTTCTTTTCATTTTGAGATATGGATAGTGTTTATGCATTAATAGAGCGTGCTTGCAGGTATAAGTTTGTTTATGGTTTGTTTGATTTATGTGAAAGTTGTATTTGTTTCCGCTTTTGAGGTATTGATAGTGTTAATGTGTTATGTGTTAATTACAGTGTGATTGTGATAATTTTAGATTTGTTAGATGGAGTAAGATAGTCAAGGTTTAGTTGAGTCTGTGTGTTAAATTGTTTGAGGTCTCGGTTTTTGTGATGGATATAATAATTATTAATTAGACTGAAATAAGGATCTAGGAGATGAAATACGCAAGTTTGGAAGTGAAGATTTTGTATTTAGATTTGCACTCACCAACATGTCATTTTTTTATCTGCTCGCTTTTGTGTCACGATCTCAGAAGCTGGTTTAATGACTGGTTTATTATTTGCGGGGTTTGAATGTGCAATATTTTATTCTAGCTGTTTTTGGTGATTTGGTTAATGTATACTTGAAAAAACAAAAAATTTGGATTCACATGCTTGCTTATTTTACATGTATTGATTGTGATGAATATAGCTTGTATTTTTTTTCCTGAGTGTGTCTTCGTCAAATTTCAATCCACAAAGATTTGGGGGTAGAATGACAGTCTGGATAATTGTTTGGAGATATGTGATAACTCGAGAAATGATTTATTAGTTGTTTGTTGTTTCAATTCTTTGGTTGTGTCAAATTTCCTGAGTTCTATTTTTTGTTTCAATTCTTTGGTTGTGTCGACCCTTGATTCTGTTCGAGCAAGTAAAACTAAAAATAACTGACTTAAGTGATTATCTTTGTCTACATGCGTATATTTCTTGTTTGTTTTTTTGATTCACGCTACTCGCGCTTTGAATTTGCTTTGCTAGTTAATGAATATGCTTTTTGTTTGTTGTCTCTCAGATTTTAGATGGAAACTGGAGGCAATTCCCTAGCATCCGGCCCAGATGGAACGAAGAGAAAAGTGTATTACTTTTATGACCCAGAGGTCGGAAACTACTATTATGGACAAGGTCACCCAATGAAGCCACACAGAATGCGCATGACACATGCACTCCTAGCTCACTACGGTTTACTGCAAAACATGCATGTTGTTAAGCCTGTTCCCGCTAGGGATAAGGATCTCTGCAGGTTTCATGCTGATGACTATATTTCGTTTCTAAGGAGCATCACTCCAGAAACACAACAAGATCAGCTGAGGCAGCTAAAAAGGTTTAATGTTGGTGAAGACTGCCCTGTGTTTGACGGTCTCTACAATTTTTGTCAGACTTATGCGGGAGGTTCAGTTGGTGGGGCAGTGAAGTTGAACCATGACTATTGTGATATTGCAATTAATTGGGCTGGTGGGCTGCATCATGCAAAAAAATGCGAGGCGTCCGGTTTTTGTTATGTTAATGACATTGTGTTGTCAATTCTGGAACTTCTGAAAGTGCACGAGGTTGGTAAACTGTCCTTGTAAACTTTTTAATACTGTTTTTATTACAAGTTGGATACACACACGGTTATATATTTCTAAATACATGCACTATACTTATACTTGTACGGACATGCATGGCATCACATATATTTTTTCTACCGACTGATACTAAATATGATAAAATTTATGTGCTGCAGCGTGTTCTATATGTGGATATCGACATTCATCACGGTGATGGTGTGGAAGAGGCTTTCTACACTACTGACAGGGTCATGACAGTTTCTTTCCATAAATTTGGAGATTATTTTCCTGGTACAGGGGATATACGAGATATTGGATATTCAAAGGGAAAATATTACTCGTTGAATGTTCCGCTGGACGACGGGATTGACGATGAAAGTTATCAGTCCTTGTTCAAGCCTATAATTGGTAAAGTGATGGAAGTCTTTAGACCTGGTGCGGTCGTCTTACAATGTGGAGCAGACTCTCTGTCTGGAGATAGGTTGGGTTGCTTTAATCTTTCAATCAAAGGGCATGCTGAATGCGTGAGATATATGAGAACTTTCAATGTGCCTTTACTCTTGCTTGGTGGTGGAGGCTATACAATACGCAATGTTGCTCGCTGTTGGTGCTATGAGGTGCGTTTTGGAAGTGATTATATGGTTCTTTATCATTAAAATCGAATAATTAGGGAGTGTCTTGGTGTGCTTATGTTGTTTGAATTTGTAATATTGACATAATTGGCTATTAAATAGATTACGAATTCTGGTTATTTAAGAGATTGATAGATAAATTAAAAAAGGAGACAATTTGTGATAAGTAGATTACGAACTGAAAGTAGAGACCTCTTAAGATTTGCTAAAAGAGGCGGTAAATAGGTTATTTTACTTTATACCTAAATGATTGTTTTGTGGTAACTGGTATGTAAGAATGCAAATGATTTTAATTAGTAATCAAATTATCAGTACTAGTACTTGTTTATCTAGCTACAAAATGATTATTGTCATATTGCAATAATTAGATAGTCTATTGCAAAACTCAAAACCAACCGCGACCGCCTAAGCAAATAGTGGCAGATAAAGTGTTTTAGAAGAAAGAAAGTTACGAAAAAGTTAGTAATGCTTATTACGGAAGCTCTTTAATAACGATGCCAAGCTATGTTGGAGTATTAAATATGTTTGTTTTAGTTGGTAAACAAGGTTTCTCAATACAATAAGTATAATGGATCTTTTATTTCTTTGTGTAGACTGGAGTAGCACTTGGTGTTGAGCTAGAAGATAAGATGCCCCAACACGAGTATTATGAGTACTTCGGTCCTGACTATACTCTTCATGTTGCTCCAAGTAACATGGAAAATAAGAACACTCGGGCGCTATTGGAAGATATACGTTCAAAGCTTCTTGAAAATCTCTCTAAACTTCAACATGCACCAAGTGTGCAATTTCAAGAGCGCCCTCCGGATACGGAATTCCCTGAGGTTTGTTACTGCATTTTGGTCTTTTATTTGCTATTATCTGTCAATTTTCTGTATAACATCTGATGTCAACATGTGTAAGATGCTTCTTCTTTTTGGACTGGTTGTTTAAGGCAATCTTTCAGCTTGTTTAAATGCAATCTTACAGCTGTCTACTAATGGATATAACGAAGATTTTCAAAACAAGACTTTGGCATTTAAGTTATACTAAAAAATATACGCATTTCTCTTGCTTCATTGTGGGCGCGAGCTATATTTCATTGAATTTGCAAGCTGCTTTTGGATAACTTAATATGGTTTGAGCCATAATTGTTGCTCCTTGAACCAAACTTATATTAGTTATTATGAAAATAGGATCAAGTAAACATTATATATAAACCAATATAAATAACAACTTTCTAAGGATGAAATAAACTTATATTAGAATTATGAGATATAGCTAACTCCTAGTCTGTAATAGGTTCTAAATGGTAGGAGGTAACTCTGAAGTCTAAAAGCAGAATAGTCAAGATTGTTTTATTAAAAATTGACTCTATCTTGTCTGGGTTGGTGGGTTTGGGTTAGCCGGTTGGTATAACCTGATCCAAACTCCTACCGTATCTGTTAATTGTGTTATAAGGTTGAGCTCCAACCCGAACACGTTTATCCAACTGAACACAACTTATGCTGTCGTTACTTTCATGTTTTACTCTTCATGTTTATGTTTGTTATAGTTTTCAATTAATCGTCATGCTTAATGCATGACATTTTTGTGTAGTTTAAATGACGGATAGCTTTCATTGTCAATGCCATCATCCAGGGGAATATTAAGTGTGTAATTTGTTCCCTTCATATTTATGATACAGGGAAAAAAAACTACACTATCACACCCAACGATGTTAAAATATCTAGACTTAAAAGGGAAATGTAAATTGAATATACTATACACCTTCACCAAATCTACTGCAATATCTAGACTTATAAGACATTAGACTTAAAAGGGAAATGTTAAAATATCTAGACTTATAAGACCATTAGTCTAGTGATGGAAGTCTTCAACCTATAATTTTTAGTTTTTCTCTGTATAAAATATTTGTTACTTGTGATTCTTGAAAAATGTTAGTGAGTGAACCTATGCATTTTGATTGCACAAACTGTAAGAAGTGCTTCTTGATGCTGCTAAATTATTTTTCTCTTTCATAACTAACTGAAGTAAATATATTTGTATTCAGGCAGATGAAGATCCAGAGGATGACGATCGAAGATCAGATGATTCTGATGTTGATGAAAATAATGACGGGTAGTCCCTTCTTTCCAAAGACTAGAAAACACTTTTATTTTTCTGCTTGTTGATTATGCATATATACCTCTTTCATTCATTAATATTGTTCTCTTTTGCAGCAAGTCTTTTGCTGGACGTGTGAAGAGGGAACATCATGATATCGAGTCTAAGGACATGGTATGTGCAGTTTTTTAATCTGGTAGCTCAATAAATACTGTCGATCTAGAGTAGCCATTTCAAATCATTTAGTGTTATATAAGTTGCTTTGGGCTCTCTTATACTTGTTAGACTCACTGATTTGGAACTGATTATAGTAACTCAAAATGTCAATAATCAGTTCAGTTTCAGATTGTGCTCGAGATTAATCGATTATTAATGGAACAATCAATTTTGGATAATTAGGGCGCGTTTAGTAAGGAGGTTTTCCAGAAAAATTTTCCAAGAAAACCTAAGAAAATGGAAAACGCGTTCAAATTGAGTTTTTTCCAAAAGTTTTCTTGAAAAAATGGAGAAGCTGTTTTCCAAGTTTATAACTAAGTTTTGGAAAACTCCCTTTATGAGTTCTCCATAGGTTTTCCATTTTAGAAAACTCCATCTAAACACGTTTTCAAGTGTTCTCTAGAGAAAGAATAGCTCCCCCATTCTCCAGAAAACTGAAAAATGAAAACTAGGAAAATTTTTCCATTACTAAACGCGCCCTTAGTTTCTTTCTAGCTACAACAAAAATGATCATTCAATGGATATCATAAAACATTCTTATTTTGCCCCTTTTTTAGCCTATTTTGCACATTTCAGCATTTCACAAAATTTTCTTCAAATTTTTCTAGTCTTTGTTCATATCATCTATTTTTTTTTTCTTAAATATTTTGCAATATCTGATCTCTCTCATTCTGCGAAAGCACACCAAACAGTCATTCTATTTTCTATAGCTCTTTGTTTCAATTATTCTCTGTTTTCATGAATTAAATTTGTATGCTGATATAAGTGTGCGTCTGTGTTCAGGATGTTGTCAAAGAAGCTGAGCGTACTAGAGAGATGGGTGCATCGTTTGCTGACATATCCCTTGATAAGGTGAACACCTGCTTTCCGAAAAAACAATAAATAATTTTTCCGGGTTACAAGTATATTTAAAATTTCTGTATGTGTTTTCAGGGTTCTGCCTCAGGTTCAGCACCTGCAGCAGATGTCAAAGTAGAACAAGGAAACTCAAACAAGCCGGATCCTCCTGCTTCTGCTTCCGAAATGAATTTGTAGTGTATGATATCATATTCTTCATGTTTATGATGAATCTGTTTCTGCAACTTTTCTTAGTCTCTCTTCTTAAAACTTTATCTCAGAATTTCTTATCTGTGTTGTAGAAAATTGATATGGGGTTCGTAAGTTATGCCTTTTGAATAGAATGAAATGACAGAATTTAGAACTTGCATGGTTTGGTAATGAGGATGGTAATGGAATGGGTTTATTACCATTCTGTTTTTGTATGTGGCTGTTTTGTTTGGATGAGACGAGTTGCTAAAAAAGGTCCTTTGGTTTGTGGGAATATATGTTAAAATGGCAAAACAATACAACGGGCGAGTGAAAGAGTTATGCGTTGATTGTAATAAACACTTGTGACATGTTACATTAATATAGACGAAGGGATTTTGAAGCGTTGACAGCTCCTTATATGAAGACATCTTAGGGGTTGTCATATGCAAAATACACTTTGATGGTTAAAACGTAATAACTTCGGATTAAAGTACATTGCAATACTGTTACATCTATAAACACAATATGCTACTTGTCTTGATAAGATAAAGAGAGAATTGCAAAATACATCCCTGTGGTTTACAGGTTTTGTCATCTTACATCCCTGTCAGAAACTTTTGGCAATATACATCCCCCGTTAGGCAAACGTTTGCCACAATACATCCCTCGTTAAGAAGGAGGACTAACGGTGCAAATGTTCGTTAGCCAAACATTTGCACCGTTAGTCCTCTTTTTGGGTTTTTTTACGTTTTATCTGTTTTTTGTCAGTTTTTTTCCGTTTTTTGTACGTCTTTTCCAGTTTTTATCCGTTTTTTGTACGTTTTATCCGTTTTTTGTCAGTTTTTTTCCGTTTTTTTTACGTTTTATCCGTTTTTTGTACGTTTTATCCATTTTTTGTCAGTTTTTTGTATGTTTTATCCGTTTTTTGTACGTTTTATCCGTTTGTTGTCAGTTTTTTTTCCCCTTTTTGTACGTTTTATCCGTTTTTTGTATGTTTTATCCGTTTTTTTGTCATTTTCTTCCCGTTTTTTGTACGTTTTTATCCGTTTTTTGTACGTTTTATCCGTTTTTTGTAACTTTTTTTTCCGTTTTTTGTCAGTTTTTTTTACCGTTTTTTGTACGTTTTATCTGTTTATTGTCAAGTTTTTTCTGTTTTTTTACTTTTACCGTTTTTTTGTAGTTTTATCCATTTTTTTTGTTCATTTTTTGTACGTTTTATTTATCCGTTTTATTGTACACTTTTTTATCCGTTGTGTTTCAGTTTTTTTTCCCCGTTTTTTTTTGTATGTTTATCCCGTTTTTTGTCATTTTCTTCCCGTTTTTTGCACATTTTTAACGTTTTTATCCGTTTTTTGTACGTTTTATCCGTTTTGTCACTTTTTTTTTTTCGTTTTTTGTACGTTTTATCCTTTTTTCCGTTTTTTTACGTGTATCCGTTTTTATCCGTTTTTGTATGTTTTATCCGTTTTTTGTCAAGTTTTTTGTACGTTTTTTAACGTTTTTTATCCGTTTTTTTTTATACGTTTGTCCGTTTTTTTTTTTTTTTTTTTTTCAGTTTTTAACGTTTTTATCCGTTTTTTTTCGGTTTTTAACGTTTTTATCCATTTTTTGGACATTTTATCGGTTTTTTTTACGTATTAATCCATTTTTTGTACGTTTTAAATTGGATAAAACGTACATAAAACGGAAAAATAACTAACAAAAACTGTTAAAACGTACAAAAAACGGGAAAAACAGACAAAAATTGGATAAAACGTACAAAAAATGGATTAAAACGTAAAAAACAGATAAAATGTTCAAAAAACGGATAAAAACGTTAAAAACTGACAAAAAACAGATGAAATGTACAAAAAACCGAAAAAAAATGTAAAAAAAACTGATAAAAACGGATGAAACGTACAAAAAAACGGATAAAGCGTAAAAAAACGGAAAAAAACTGACAAAAAACGAATAAAACGTACAAAAAACAGATAAAAACGTTAAAAATGTACAAAAAATGGGAAAAAATTGACAAAAAACGGATAAAGCATTCAAAAAACGGATAAAACATACAAAAAACGGAAAAAAACCGACAACAAACGGATAAAACGTAAACGTACAAAAAACGGAAAAAACTGACAAAAAATGGATAAAACGTACAAAAAACGGATAAAACGTAAAAAATACGGAAAAAACTGACAAAAAATGGATAAAACGTACAAAAAACGGATAAAAACTGAAAAAACGTACAAAAAACGGATAGTTAAAACACTATCAGTGAGATTGGTGTGGGCATAGTGTTTCAGTTGGCGTTGGATTGACAAGGCTCCACAAGGCTTGAGCCGTATTTGAATTTCGCTTTAAGCCTCCTCAAGGCTTGAGTCACCCCGGTTTTAATACACCCCATTATGTATCTTTTTCTTACAGCCTTATATGGATATTTTATGTAATCTGATATGGTTTTAAACTTTTAATCGAATACACATAATAAAATGCAAATAGATAGAATGTTAGAATATCAACGACAATACCCAATCCCGCAAGAGCAATGTTAGAATATAAATACATGTAATTTTGTAAGGTGTTTAAATGATGTATAATTGAATTAGCATTATGCAGTGACACATGACTAGAAAGCTTACAAGTAGAATCATGAGTCAAGGTGAAGAAGGCACTCATAAATGATTAGGATTGTCTCAAGTTGAGAGGATCTCCCTCCATAAATCTCAAAGCAAGTAAAGCTTTAGAATTCTGAGTCATTAATGGTATCATGTAATCTTTTTCAATATAAGAAGCAAACAAAATTATCGACGATTGACATACATAATGGTGCATACGAAAACACAATTATGAAGTTTGTAAGAAGGTATAATGCAATGAATGTCTATATCTTAAACCTGACAGTATCTATATTCCTTATTTACAGTTATGAAATATAAAGAGTATACGAGACAAACCAATCTCCCGAGAGAAGAATGTACACGGAGTATTGGAGAATTTAACATTTTTTTTAACTTATAGAAGGCAGCATCGGATTCATACCAAGACCTGACCCACCAAAACCACCTGGTTCAGCATGCTTCACTCTACCAAAATACCTGATGTGGCGTAACAACCTTGCTAGGAACGTGTTGTGGCATATTGTTGAGCTGTCACATACAACTGCCACATGTTTGCGCGCTCTTGTTATGGCAACATTCATTCGTCTGCTGTCCCCAAGAAATCCAACAGCTCCCAAATTGTTTGAACGAACCTTAGGAAAGAAAAGATAATTGTTGTAAATAGCTGATGTGCCAAACGGTAATTAATGTTTCATCAAGAGAACCGCAGAAACAGATTTTTTGCATGAGACATTTTATACAGATTTCACAAAAAATTTAAAGATAGATGACTAAACATGAATGTGAAATCATCTTCTCCTAATGGAAAGTTTAAGTTCCACAAGAGTTCCCTTTGTAAACAAAAAAATTATGGTGGCGGTTTAGATCCAATACGAATGGGTCGATTCTGGTTGTAAAGAGTCAACTTAGTAAAATAACGGTAAATACAAAGATAGTGATACGAACCCAACCCATACTAGGTCACAAAGTTAGATGTAGAACTCACTCCAAAAAGCTAGCTCAAAGGAGGAGGGGACATCTAGACTTTATAAGCCACCAACATACAACCTAACATGTGGGATCGTAGCAGATAGCTAAAAGAAAACGGGTAAAACGAGTTGAAAGTTGCCTAAACATACAACCTACTATGGTCACCTTAACCCTACTCGTGCTGAAAAGTTAGCCATTTTGACGTGTTACCCTACCCAGTTGACCTGCCATTTTCTCCACTTTGACAATCTTACATAATATATATTTCGTAAAACATACCATGGATATGATGACAGCATCAGCTTCCCTGCCTTGAAAGCTATCAATAGTTGCAATCTCAACGCCTCTTGCCAATGGAATCTCATCAAGACTGTCTCTTAGTAACTGCACTTGAGCAACATACGGAGACTGCACTGCAATTGCTTTTGGGCTCACACCTGCATACACCATATGCCAAATTTAATACCCCAGAAATTTGTGTGCGCTTTAATTTTTTCTAAAAATAAGTTTAAGCATATTATAGATACTAACAAAAAAAGAGTGAACATTTTTGCAGGTTTGACATTCTAAAGTCAAATCAAAATGCTAGTCTTGAAAACTACACTGCCTGCTTTATAGTACTAATTTATCCATTTTGCATAAAAAGTGGTTTGCTTTTTGTAGGCAAAAAAACTATAACAATAAAAAAATAGATAGCCAAAAAACATTTGCCAACTTTTTATTAGAAAAATGAAAGCATGTACCAGCATATATCAGCGAGAGAACATGTTGAACAACAATATCCGCCTCCCCTTCATTATAAAATGAGCCCGTGCCAGCAAGGTCTAAATTCTCCTCACAACCAGGTGATAAACTACCATACGGCTTCCTAGTATCAAGCAATAGCAGCGGGCACTGTGTTATCCATGTGGGCTGCAAAAAGTATTCAACATCACGACAATAAAATGGATGATCACAAAACACAATAATGAAATATCAAATAGATCTTATGAAATTGAAGCCTTCTGTATGTCCTACATTTGTTACAGTATTGAGTCATTACATACAAATATGTGAAGTCAGGAAAATTTCTATCTTTAACAGGTTCTATAGATAACATTTACAAAGAATATTATAGAAAAAGTTAAAAGAAAATTGGTCAAATGGGTGGAAAGCCGTCCAAAGTGACTTCGTGTCCCATTTGGGCCACTTTGGCTTTCAAAATGACAATGTTTACGTAAAAATACTAATAGTTATATAATCTTAATCTTGGAAAAAAAGTTTATATGAAATTTGTATATGAAGTCAAGATTACAGGTTACCAAATCACCAAGACGATCTTTTACAACTCAGATGTACATAAAAAGTACAATGACTAGAACAAGGCGAATAAAAAGGTATGTTGTCATTTTATGCCAAAACCAGTATTTTTATACTCAAACTTGACACACTAATGGATAGCAAACTAAAATTTTGCACATAGGGTGTTTTGACCTAACCCATTTTGACACATTACCCCCTGCCTATCTGACCCGCCCACTCTGCCACCATTACCCATACCCCACTAATGATACGTTTGTACATAAAATCGATAAGTGATACCTGTACGAAAGGAGAATCGACAAGAAGATGAGAAGAAACATTCTCGGAAGACTTCAATAATCCACCATACATCTCCTTCGAAGCCCAACTAGAAATAGCATCATTCATACGGTACTGTGTCGTTAACTTAGTGGCAAGAAGCCCATCATGTATACCAGTGGCCCGCTCCAACAAAGATACCCCAAGCCCACCTTCTAATGCTTTCCTAGAAAGAATCACAGGAGCAAGTTGACATTGATCACCCGCAAGTATACACCTTTTTCCTTTTAATATCGGTATCCAACAAGACGGTTCAATAGCTTGACCCGCTTCATCAATAACCACAAGATCAAAAGCATCCAAACGCCTTATTATCGGATCAGCTGCACCCGTATTTGTTGTCAAAACAACCTGAGCATTACCCAATATTTCCTTAACAGTTTCTTTTTCTTTCTTCTTGAACGATTTTCCCGTTTGTTTCAAAAGTTGTCGAATTCCCGCTGCTAATGAATCGTCTTTTAAGCATTGTCTTAAATCTTTTCTTAAGTCTGACCTTTTTCTTTCGAGTTCTGACCGGAAATTCGCGAGCTTTTTGTTTACTATTTCTACTAAAGATTTTGAAACAACAGCTGGCGAAATGCGTGACGGGTTACCGAATCTGACAATATTAATCCCCGCATCCGATAGTTTTTCAACCATGTTATCCACAGCAGCATTTGTGGGTGCGGTAACTAGCACACGTTCACCTTGTTGTACGGCCAAGGCTATTAATTCTTTTAGCATACCGGTTTTTCCAGTGCCAGGTGGACCTTGTACAATAAGAACGGGTCTTTTTTGGTTTAGGCCTAGTGAAATGGCCCGTTTTTGGGCTGAATCGAAGTTTTGTATGTATTTGGTTTCAGATGATTTTGCTTCACTCCAGTCAGTGAAATTATTGTTTTCGAGCCATGTGACATCGTCTTTGTCACCAAAAAGTGTTGCTACGACTGCGATCGAGGGGTTGTTCTTGTGTAGACCTTTCTTTTGTAGCATCATTAGAGCTTCACAATTGCGCTGAAATAAGAATAACAAAAACATGTACTTATAATTCATTCTCAAATGAATATTCAAGTTGTAAGTTTAGTGGTAAAATGGGCAGGTTGGATTATGGGTCAAAACTAGTTCTGGTTGAAATGAGTCATCTTCTAGTACGGCTGTACAGGTTGAAACAGACCAGGTGGGGTGAGGTTGACCCAAAAGCATTCTCAATATTTTTTATAGATAAAAATGTGGAAACACTAGTTACAGAAAACAATTTCATCACAATAATAGTCTAAATCTTTGGGTAGCATGTTTTAGAAGGTCAAATCATGCATGCGTTAAAAACAGACTTTGGCTGACTTTCACCCCATTTGATCCGTTCCCCTATAAGTAAATGGGTCAAAAGTACTACCTCTTGCAAACATATATAAAAATCATAAATGAAGGTCTGCAATGAATGCAAGAAAAACATAAAATGTATCTTAAACAAAAAACATAAAAGAATTACCTCATATGTAACTGCATCAGCCAATCCATGAATTCGGTCTATACGCACACTTTTACCAAATAACTTAGAAAAAGTGGGATCACCATGTCGAGATTCAAGAGCCACAGTAATACTACATCCATCTTCACCTAAATTATTAACAAAACCTTGCATACCTGAAATAGCACCAGCCGCGCCTCTACTGTCACACGTCCTCACACATACCATGTCACCCGGAGATAATGTTGTTGGTGGCAACCTATGATTTCCCTCAACCTTAAACAGCACTAAATGCATACCACCTAACCCTGTATAAGTGTTGACAGCAAATAAATTGCAAATCGTGTCACATAATTCTTGTTCTGCTTGACCATGACTAACAAGGAACTCAATTGGTTTATTAGGATCAGAACTATCGGCTGTTGGTGCGGCATTTAGTTCTTGTTGTGTGAACTCGAGTTCAGAATCACGTTCAACACGAAGAAGGTTAGCCATACGTTCTGTGAAATCATCGATTTTGACTTGAATTGCCTTGACTTTATCTAGCTCCATTCCTAAAACACCATGAACGGTTTTTGGGGCTGATGCTTTTCTAGCGATGGCTTTATGTTGAGCTGCAGATCAATCAAACATGTTATGTTAGACTTATAAGTCGCATAATCACAAAATTATAGGGTGTTGGGGCGTGCGTTCTAAAATTGAGTATCAAAGGTTACAGATAAACGGGCACTTATATACCCTGTCTTACCCCATATCTGTCAATTATTTCCTTATATAATCAGTACAAATTGATAAGGGCATGAAACAATCACGATCATATAATCAGCTGTATTAAAACAAACTGGTTGGAGGAGCTAGTGTTTGGATATGCTTGTGCTGTTTGAATGTTTGAATTAAGATTATATAAGATTTTACATGTGAAATTACTCTTGCATAATCCGAATCAATTGCCTATAATTCGATCACTCGTTAGTCGGTGATCATTTCCAAAACATCAAATTGTTCAATAACACTATCTCCTACACCATGTTTTCTTAGAGGGTGTATATTGCATAGCATAATTTTAAGTACTTATTCACTTATTGCTAAGTGTTGGGATCAATAAATGCTTATTGGCTTGTTTGCTTATATTTATATGACATAAGCACATATTAAATAAGCAGATGATTAAGCTATCTTACTCTAGCTATTCAATATCAAAACAATACAAATCATATTACACGTCCAAACACCGTAAAAAGTAAAAAGCAAAGAATAAACCACCTGATTTTGCGAGTTCCTTAAGCAACTTCCACGACTGCGTTTTCTGCCAATCTTCAACCAAAGACTTCGCTTGAAGCTCCCTCAACACATCCCTAAGCTCTCTTTGAAAATGATCAAACAAAGTCGGATAATGAGTACACGCTTTCAAACAAACAGCTTCAAGCCCTGAAGGCATCGGTATCGCACTCAAATAAGGCTGCGCCTGTATAACAAACGTTAAACCGGGCCCCATCCGCTGCCTAACCTCGCTAAACTCCCCTTGCAACTCAGCCTCACCAAAATCACTAGCCATTGCTTTCATACCCAAACTCAACCATTTCACCACACATTTCCCTAAATCTTTTCGCCCCATCGGGTCGCCATTTTGCGTCAAACTACTAACATTAATAGGCTTACAATTACTAAAGTCCTCATTCCGGTCACCAGAAATATTTTTCCGGCCACTTCTTTTCACATTTTTAAAAACTCTTTTCCTCAAAACCTCATCACTTTGCACCAAACTACCAACACTTATACCCTCACCGGAGACAACTTTCCGGCCACCGGAGACCTTCCCGCCGGTGGGTTTTCCGGCAACACTATTTCTAACACTAAAATGACAAAAAGTATAGGGATTGATAACATTTCTTGTAAAAAAGCCACCAAAACCAACTAACCTATTAGCAGCAGTAACACTGACACTTCCGGTACCGGAAGTTGACTGAATGACCATCGGAAAGTTATATTTCCGGCAAACAAAACATACCCAGATGGAATCTTGCAATCTTGAGCTAAAAAAAGTAATCTTTTTTGGGTTTTCAAAAATGGGTTCTTTTTTTTTATTTCCAAAAATGGGTTGGTGTTGTTTTTATATTTGAGAAATGGCCCTGTTTGTAGAAATGGAAGAAAAAAGAGATGGTGGCTGGCTAAAGTGGGATCACTTAAATGAAGTGTTTTTTAAAGAGTTGAGTTGTGATTGGTTGTGTGGTTGAGTTGTGTTTTTTTGTACTGTTTGCTGACGTGTGTAAATACACTCCTCTATTTTTCATGTAAAACATACTCCACTTGTCAAGATTCCATCAAGGGTTTGATTCTGGATTTTCGATAGATATTTTAAAACGAGATGATCACTCTCACGTAGGGCTGATCACGGTTCGAAAATCAGACCAAATCGACCAAGACAGGATCAGATCAAAAACCAATTTGATCTAACGCTCAGTTCTCGAGTTGGATTCGAAAAGGAAAAGAAATAAAATTAATAGTTTTTTGTGTTCTTAAGTTTTTTTTAAGGAAAGAAATAAAAGTGGAAAGGAAATAGGGAGGAAGTTTTTTAAGTAAATTTTCCTCCCACTTTTGGGCTGAAAGAGAAAAGAAAGGGAAATTGTTATCGTGTAAAGACTAATATACCCTTTTTAAAACATTTTACATTAACAACTAAAGGGCATATATGTAATTTTACCAAGTTATTTTCCTTTTCCTCCAACTCAAGAACATGATTATGATTACTTTCCTTTTCCTTTCCTCTATCTCAACAACATAACAACTAACTCTTACTTTCCTTTTCCCTTTCTTTTCCCTTTCCAATTCTTTTCTATTTCCCTTCACTTATAACTCGAGAACTGAGCGTAAAAGTCCGGACTGAAATGTTTGGTCCATTTTCGAGTCGGTTTGGTTCGTCAATCGATCTGGTCCAACAAAACATAATAGTCAGTTTAGCGTAAGACCAAGCCAGACTGGACCGGACCGATGATAGAAAATTAAAAAAAATGTGGAACGAGGATCGGACCGAAATATGGGCGCTCCGGTTCAGTAGGACAGAAAAAGGTAGAACAATATTTGCCAAAAAAAAAAACTAAAATAAAAAAAAAAAAATCTTTAAATAACGTTCGCCTCCGAACCCGTTGCTTTGCGCGAGTATCATGCTGGTATTTACCTATATATTTCTAAAACTCGTTTCGACTCGTGAACCTAGTCGATCTTTATACAAAAAGTTCGGGCTCGAGCTCATTTCCAACCCAATTAAACCATGAGCTCCACAAATAACCTGTGAAATTTGTAGAGTCTATAAATCTTAACACGAGGCTATATACTTCTATATTATTTAGCTAAAGATACCTTGACACTAGACTCTATAATTCTAAATTATTTAGCTAAAGCTACATGTAACTCAGAGTTGCAGCTTACCGTATTGGAACTTACAACCTTATATTAATTAGAAAGGGTAAAAGCTATAAAATACCAACGTATTTTCAAAAAAGTACTAAGTTGAACAATTTATTTTTTTATTGCTTACTTGACCAACGAACTTTTAAATTTTAGTTCGACTTGAACCATTTCTTTATACCGTTAGTCTTCATGTGGCAACGTTAGTCCTTTTAATCAACGAACGTTTGCAAAGTTAGTCCTTTTATACTAACGACTGTTTTTAATTAACTAAAAATTTGGTTTTTCTTACGTTTTAATACTTATTCGATCGGTTTTACACGTTTTGATCCGTTTTCATACGTTTTCGCCCCGTTTTACACGTATTCGTCCGTTTTTACACGTTTTCGCCCGGTTTTACACGTTTTCATCCATTTTACACGTTNCGTTTTGATCCGTTTTATACGTTTTCGTCTGTTTTCACACGTATTCGTCCGTTTTACACGTTTTCGCCCGGTTTTACACGTTTTCATCCATTTTACACGTTTTGATCCGTTTTCATACGTTTTCATCCAGTTTTACACGTTTTCGTCCGTTTTTACATGTTTTCATCCATTTTTACACTTTTTTTTTGTCTATTTTTACACGTTTTCATCCGTTTTTACACGTTTTAGTCTGTTTTTACACGTTGTCATTCATTAAAATTGGACGAAAACGTGTAAAAACAGACGATAAAGTGTAAAAATGGATGAAAACGTGTAAAACCTGGCGAAAACGTGTAAACGGACGAACACATGTAAAACGGGGCGAAAACGTATGAAAACGGATCAAAACGTGTAAAACCGGGAATAAGTATTAAAACGTATGAAAAAGTAAGAAAAACCAAATTTTTAGTTAATTAAAAACAGTCGTTAGTATAAAAGGACTAACTTTGCAAACGTTCATTGACTAAAAGGACTAACGTTGCCACATGAAGACTAATGGTATAAAGAAATGGTTCAAGTCGAATTAAAATTTAAAAGTTCATTGGTCAAGTAAGCAATAAAAAAGTAAATGGTTCAATACTTTTTTGAAAGTACGTTGGTATTTTATAGCTTTTACCCTAATTAAAACTCTCACTTCTTTATTGTACTAGGCTATCTTTTTGGATTTCATTAAATCAATAATCATGTCATGTTAACATTGGTTTAAAATGTGACTATCTTTTGTTTTGTGCCTTAGGTTGTAGAGAACTGATTTTTAGTTTAGGAGTGTAAACACAAAATTGTGATATTCACAAATCTTCATAATTCAAAATTCAGGAAAAAAANAAAAAAAAAAAAAAATTCTGTACATTACGGTTCAACCACGTCTAGACAAGACAATTATTTTGATTTTTCTCTTTGGTTGAACAACTTTGTTTCGTTGACAAAATAATTACTCAAACTGTGGCTGATTTGTGTTTTGTTTCGTATATGAATAATTCACGTGTTTTTATGCAGTCCTCTATTTTTCATTGGTGGGGAATATGCAAACTATGCAAAACACACTCCACAACTTTTTGCAATAAGCATATAATTTTGACTCTTTCTTTTTAACATGGTTTCCGACCTTCAGGTCGACTAGTCCACGGGATTTGTACCTACCGCCACACATATTCAAACCGGGTAAACCCTCCCTTTTCATAAAGTTGGTGTAGCCACATAACTTTTGACTCTTTGAGGGCTGTATAAATGGTCTATATGGTATGATATGATACTACCGTTTCTTCCCTGAATTTTATGATATTTATTTTGTTTAGAAAGTAATAATGCACTCCTTTAGAGCCCAAAGGGTCGCTATAATTCCATGCATGTTTATATTCGTTTGTTAGGAGAAAAGCATCCCAGGCTTCAGAAGTCAGAACCTGTATCATTTTAACTTTTTCAATTATTTGTCTGGGACATAACAAGAGCGAAACCCCACTGAGATTTGAGATTGATTGAATTTGATGCTATGAAATTATTTTAGCTAAAGCTTGTAAATGACCTGACGAATAACTATAACCGGACTAATGAATTGACACGAACGTTTAAACGGACGAATTTTCTCATTAATGTTTGTTTATTGAAAAATGAGGTTGTACATGTTCGTTTAGGCTCGACATAACGGATGAACATATATGATTGTAGAAAACGAACATAAAATTTTCAAAATATGTGTCATTTTGTTTAGGTAAACCAATTTTAGAAGTATATAATAAAACGGCACGATATATGAACATAAGCAAATAAATGAACATAAACAAACGTTAACGGATGCATAATCATACGTTCACGAACATAAATGAACTCACAAAACTTTTGTCAATGTTCGTTCATTTAATTAAAGAGACGTAAATTGTTGTTCGTGTTTGTTCATTTGATAAATAGGCGAACTTGGTACTGGGCGGTTTACGAACAAGTCAGAATGCTCATGTACGTTCAGTTCAGGGCTAACTCATGATAAAGAATAAACAAGTCAGAATGTTCATGTTTCCATATTAACCACGGTAAGAGGATTGACCTGTAGAAGCAAGAGAGGTAGCCACAATATGACTTAATTATTCAGCTTTGAATCGTCAATCAGAGATAGACCAGAGCTCATGTGTCATCGTAAATAACAAATCATGTGGAACATAGATAACAGATTTGCTGAAGCAGGTACTTTTGATTACAAACAAGTTGGCCATGGCTGCAAATTTAAAGTATCTTCAGATGACAGAGAGTTGCTAGATGATTTTGGAAAATACATGAGATTAGTTGGTAGGTTAAACTACATCAAAGTAAAAAGGATTGTCAAAAACTAATGTAATTATTTAGTCTTCTAAATACTGTAGAGTTTATTAGTCACAGCCTTTTGCCTACCTGTGTTGAACATTTATTCTGATATCGGTTTAGCTTGCGATGAAACACCGTCTATAAGTCTTTTCACTTCCGTCTATATCAGATACTTGCTAAATATGCCGGAAGAGGCATGGTCAAATGAATGGTTAGGCCCACGCACCAATAAACATACAACAAGAACACAATAGATGAGCTATTTCCAGCAGTGTTCATAACAAGATATTCAAGACTGATCAAAAGATTCTTTCAGTAACACCCCAAGACAAAATATAGAATTCAGATCATGTAAATAATGGTTCCCAAAAATTGAACAACAGAAAGAAGACTTATTTGCATCTTCATTTCCCTGAAGCTGCTTCTTCAGGAGTCTTTGTTGTCATTTGGTCAACTGCGTGAACAACGCTTTGGAGTTCCTCCCATATGGCTTTGTATACCATCCTTTGTCTGTTCACAGCAGATTTCCCCTCGAATGCTGATGACACAACATCAATGCTGCAAACCAAGAGTTGTGTTTCAGTTTAACTGCATAACATAAAGAGGCATACGCATATATGTGGCACAGTGCACAAAAGCTGACTTAAGAAGATAACTACATAGATTATAATGCTTGCATGAAAGTACACATGATTAAAGAATATAGTGGCGTTGTTACTGATATATTGTGCGCAGACAGATAATCACATTGTCACTTCATTGTTGATGTCCCAAAATTATCAGCACAACATTTAGATGATCTGTATATTGTAATAAGGAAAAAGGTATACTTAAGGCTTACTATTTCTCAAAACACATAAACAACGCATTTACGCGTGAACAATTTGTTGTTGTTAGACCCAAACTATAGGCACACCATAGAACACATGGTTACTGTTCTACATCCTTATATCGATAACAATGCGATTAAGAAAAAGGTGTGTGCTCTTCCATAGTGAGGTCCCATATTAGATCACATGTGGTAGTGGGTGCAGCTTCAAACCTTCTCTTGTTGTTATTTAAGGTGTGAAGAACAATTTCCGCTGTCCTAAGTGAGGCATGTGCGAGGTGCATGAGCTACATTAACAGCATACCATGGAAGAATCAATGGTTAACATATGAGCCTTATCTAAGCCAATGAAACATACACAAAGTGGTATCAAGGTTGAACCTGGGATCTGGTCCTGGCAAACTTTTGACACCATACTCTTTTGACTTCAATTTAGCTCCCTTTTCACCATTAAAGTTAATAAATAGTTTTCTGGTCCTCCTAGCTCCTTCATAGGCCTAATTCTTCATAAATCTCTTAATGGCTTATCAATGAGTACGTTAATGAAGTCAGACATACCTCACTGAACTCATTACATTAACATGTTTGATCATCTAGTCCTGCATATATGTTTCTTTTATTTCATGTGTGAGCAAGGACCGAGCTTGTGTATTATGCATTATAGGTTATTCCCTGCTACCTCATCGAATTTTTGATACTCACTTGGATTGTAGTGATGTAAATAGGACTTTAACGACGCATTAGGCAACAATGTTAAGTGGAGTAGAAACATGAAACATTGTCAAACTAGGTGGATGAACCTAAAATGTGATAACTTGAGCATGGTAAATGAACAAAGGGCTAAACATTCCAATTACAGAGCTAGTGTGGTATTTGCTATACAAGGTTGTATCATACAACTTCTATGNTAAAAAAACAAAAATATAAAGGTCTACGACTCAAAAAATATTCAAATTAATCTTAACACCGAGGATCAACCATATATAGGGAGGGGGTTCTTTCTTCCTACTGTACAATAATAAAGTAGATGTCCAACAATGCATACGATATATTTGATAAAGCTAGAGTGAAATTATTAACCAAACAAGTTTTTAATTTCATATACTAAATTATGTATCTGAATAGTAAAAACTAAAAAGAGTTAGTCAACTTATCGAGCATCTGTAAAACGATATACAAACTCACCTAACATGACGTCCATCACCATAAGCATCATTGACAGTTACTAATTCCGCATTCAGTTCTTCCTTAATCTGTCCAAAATACAATACATAATCAACCACGTGCAGTTATGTTCCTTATATTTCTCAAAGTAACTAATTAGTGGAATTCACATATCAGAGAGTGAAAAAAAATGTGTTGCTGAGTGTTTGGCATAGGCGCATAGCATTTTTCAAGAGATTATCTGAGTATTTTGTCTTTCCATTTCACAAATTACTTCCAATGTTTGGGTAAGATGAAACTGATTCCAATTATCTCGTTGTTTATGGGTCCTTTTATCGATCTTATTATTACACGTTCAACCAAGAGAACCAATGAACCATATCTGAACACTATCTCCTCCCGCTTTATTACATACAGCTAATAATTATTCTGATTATTCCATGTCGTGTCTTTCAAAATCCATTGGCAAACAGGCCCTAATCTTTTCCCTGACTTGAATTTTATAGTTAAGTCATTTAAGAACAACAGACAACAACAACCAGGGATTTGGACACTGGACTGCTGGAAGCAATCAATATGAGATCTTAAGAACCATTGAATTATTAGAGTGTGTGTTACTGTTTTGGATTGCTTATTTGTGTGCTTATCTCTTAATTTTTAAGTAAAGATGTTCTAAGTGGCTGCATAAAGATGCATATTTACTAATTTGCATATAAGAGGGCGTTCAGGATTGCTCAATGTTTCTGCTTATTTGCAGTTTGAACTGTTAGGATAAACTTAAGTTTTGGGGTAAAATAAGCAGCTTTCAATAAGCAGGTTGGAAACTTATTTACTTGGGATAAAATTGATTATCACCGTCATATCTAAACTAGAATCCCTTGAAAGGATATATGTTCTTTTTTTGAAAGGTGAACTAACACAATTGTCTTACAACCACTTGGTTGGGGAGCATCTCGCGTGTACTGTAAAGCTAAAAGCCCTTTGGCCCTTGAAAGGATTTAAATTGTCTAAAGCTGAAGTCAAAATAAGCAAATCCAAACACTATCCCCGAAGTGCTTAGTTTAGCATTATTGCAATACGATTTCCGTGTAACCTAGGCAAAATACAGGGTCAAAAAATATTGTATTAGGAAAGTGAGCTTGTGTACATGATTCAAATATTTATCCAAGCAATTCTTTAACTACCAAAAAAAAAAAAAAAAAAAAAAACGAATAGTTTATTTGTAAAACCCCCAAAGCCAAAAGCTATGGAGTATGGACTACTAGGGTAACTTTCCGGGTTCAACTAAAAACCATGGTGGAAAGATACTAGGGGGGTGTTTGTTTCGCCTTATATAGTCGCTTTATGGCTTATTTGGTTTTGGGCTAATGTTACATAAGCCCAAAACAATAAGCCAACTATAGTATGCTACAACTTCAAGCTTATAATATAAGGGACTCAAATATCTTATCTCCTACCTACCGATATGGGACGAGTTTTTACACTACACTATTTCTAACAACCACTCTTCAAAATAAGCACTTAGAAGCCCAAAACTCATTTATAACAAAATAAGCAGTTTGAAAGAATGAGTGAACCTTGGATTGCATAGATTGCATCAAAGGAGAATCAATAGGGCCAACTCCAGCACCAGAACCAGAAGCAGCTCCTATACTACCCATACTCCTTCGATGACCCATCATCAATGGTTTTATAACCTTTTGTTGTAGTTGTTGTTGACAGCCAATTAACCGGGCAATAATAATAGGTTTGTGAGACTTAAAGTGACGGATGATGGTGTTGTGTCGGAAAAGATGGGTGTTTGTGTATGCGCATAGTGACGTCATCATGCTGGTCCTTGTTAGCATCATTTTCGCCATTGTTGATGACTTTGATGTTGAGGTTTTGTGTGTGTGTGAAAATGGGTCGCAAAATGATGGCCACGCAGTCTTTCTTCAAAGATTAGGGAGTGTTTGGGATTTGGTTTTACCAATTACAAAAACGAGATGAGTCGCGGGTTACTTGAGATCGACTCGTAAACTAATCGAAATAGACTTGATTATATTTTCATGTCGACTTTGAGGTCCAAAATATTTGGCTTTGAGGCTCGCGAGCCTTATCAAGTTTCGACTAAATTACAGTTTCATCTTTTTATATACATGTAAATACTTAATTTTAATAAAACGTCAAGTTAAGTCGAGCTTGATATGTTGATTCTTCATCGATTTTCGAGCTTAAAAGTGAAAATAATCGAGATCGAGTCAAGTTTCGAGCTCGAGTTTTAGTAACTGAACTAAGCACGAGCTTAGCAATACTCGGCTCATTTCAACCTCTAGCGCCACACTTTGCAATCAAATTAAGCAGTATTGACATAAAACTTCCATAATCACAACTTTGTATATTTTTTCAAAACTTTTTAAAAGCTTAAACCTACTATTGTTCCATGATATGTTTCTATAAATTCTCTATGAGAAATATACTGTATTAAATTAATATTACAAACTTTAAATAATACATTAATTAATTAGTTAAGGATAAACCTATCATTGTGCAAAAAGTAAGTAAGTAAAAAAAAAAAAAAAAAAAAAAAAAAAAAAAACTGTAATAATTATGTGTTTCTTACACTATGTGTTTTTTGTCGGATGATAATTATTTTGAGACGGAAAGAGTACAGTAAATCCTTTCGTTCCAGATTGTAATTTGCAAATATAACCATTTTGAGACCTATTGTATAATTATGTGGCCAAAATGAGATTTATATAACTATCTGTCTCAACGTGAAATATGATAAGAAACACATCCACCAATAAAAATATGTCATTATCCTTGTGAAGTCATCACTTGCGCAATGCCTACCATTCATTTTTAGTCCACATTCGTGCAAAAAGGCAGGCATCATCATGTTCTAGTAATGTACTATGTTTAAAGAAGACATATTAAAATTCTCTCGTTAAAATATTAAAATATTAAATTCTCGTTTTTCACATTTGACCTATTTTTCAAGATCTTTATGCATACATCTTAAAATTATTGTCACCAGATAAAAAAAAAATCAATCAAATATCAATTTTATCTATTAGAACATTTTTTTCATTAACTTAAAATAGTGAACAATTATTTTAAAACATCTCAACATAAAAATATCATCTATATTTTGAGAGGAAGAGTACCATATACTTCATCCCCACGGCTTTCTGACCGATTTTGGAGTCCATGTGCGATGATTAACAAAGGCTGAGTTAACATATAAATTTAATACGTAAAATTATCCATCAATAACACCCAAATTATTACATGTACGAGATAACCAAACACTAACCAAGACAATTTCATTTTACCTAGTTATATAAACCTTTCGTCCCAAAATATAAGTCGTGTTTTGACTTTTAAAGTCTTTCTTATTTAACTGTAACCTTATTTTTTTAATTATATAATACTTGATGTAAAATATATAAATTGATTGATTTTTAAAAATATTTTCATTGGTATAATTTTCATAAAGTATTGTATAACACAAATAAAAAAATTTAAAGTCAAAGTTTACAAAGGAGTACATTATTATTTATTCCTATTTGTTAGAAGAAAAATTTTACAAAGTCAAACTGAACTTAAATTTTGAGACGAACGGAGAACACTATTGTTTATTACTATTTGTTAGAAAAATGGCGCTATTTGAATCAAAAACATAATTATGAAGATTAAAACTAATTAGTTATCTCAAATCAATATATATGTTATAAGTAGCGAGTATTTAACTAACTAGAACTTGTAATCTGAATATTAATCCTATGAAAACCTTAACAAAAAATTCAAAATGGTAAAGTTGAAAACTGAGAGGTTGGTCGAATAACGACCGATTGTGTGACTATGTTTGTTCGTGTGGGCGTTTATTTAATTGATTTTTGTGGGGTATGTTTTTTTTGGTGCCTTTGATTATTGCATTACAGACTGTTGGTCATGAAGTTGTTGTAAAGAGAAAAAATTGATGTAGCAGTGACGTCCTCGATGATAAAATGGGTTTCATTACTGTTAGCCTTAACTTAACACGTTGAGTTATTTTAGTATGATTATTTGCATCAACAAATCCGAAACCTTAACTTAACAACTAACCCGCCGTTCAAAAAAAAAAAAAAATCCAAAACCTTAATAAAAATAAAAAACAAAAATGATAAAATTATAAAAGACACATGTAAAATACAATCTTTTTTAATTAGTGTCTTTATTTGAAAAACCAAAACATTGAAGAACTTTCTTCAAAGAAGGTGAAAGTTAAAGGATGAAAGCTGCTAAATTTGAAAATGAGGAATTAATGCACTTTTGTGGTCAATCATTTTGGTGGCCTATGTATTTAAATTATTTATATTTGTGTGACTTTGCTGTCTGTTCCTCGTTCATACCGGATTCTGTCACCTATAAAAATGAAGCCATTTCATTCATTGGTTTATAACATATAATAATAAAGCTTTGATTGAATCAATATCAGAAAATTGGAATGGCTGCTCAAGTCCCTCTTATGACCCCCTACAAGTTGGGAAAATTTAATCTCTCTCACAGGTCTCTCATTATTTTCTTTTTGGTCTATTTAGTATTTACTAACGCTTTTATTATTCTTAATGTATTATTATTGTGCGAGCTCTATATATGATTATATGCACCTATTCTTAACGCTTTTACTATTCTTAAATTGGAATGTTAGTGATTAGTTACGGCTAATAACTTGGAAATGTATCTTACGCGACACTTTTTTTCCGGTTCTAATCACCAAACTAAATTATGTGCACATTAATCCCCGACCTTTTGAATTTGGTCACTTTTGGGTATTTTGCAAATTTGTTGTCAATTAGAACGGTTAAAAATGAAGGTAAAATGATCATTTTACATGTGAAAAATACCCCAAAGTGACCAAATTCAAAAGGTTTGGGATTAATGTGCATAGTTTTTTGTTCGCTCCCTAAAGTGAAAAAACGTGACAAGTATGATACATTTCCAAGTGATTAGCCCGATTAGTTTATAATCTGGTTATGTTTTGGTGTTGGAAGTTGATGTTAGCGAGTGATGTATTATTGTTGTTGTGATTAAGATCAAGTACTGCTGGACTGGTCATAGCGGTTCTATGTTATGTATTTGGTTGAATGCTAAATGCAACAGATGATAACAATTGCATAAAAAATTAAGCCTTAAAATCATGGCATGCATCCACTATTGTATGATAGTCGTGCATACACGTTGGTATATATGTTGTTGTATGATCAAACGGAGGACGTGTGCTAAGATTATAGAACTGTTTATGATTATGGGTGCGGAAACTTATGTGGAACTTCGTTTCTGTGGTTTATCTGTCAAGTTTGGTTGTTAGTGCCCTTTCTAGCTCATCATTGGCTAATTAATGTCAGTATAGGAACATTTTTTATGTCAGAGATCCCCACAATGCTTCTAAGTCAATACAATTCCGAACCAATGAAAAAAACCCACCTACCATGGGTGGTGGTGGTGTAGTAAGTAACCACTTGTGGTCATGAGCCTTATTACGGGTAGTCTAATGGATTGAATCTAAGAATTAATATAAACATACATGTTGATTTATTATCATTATTTCTCGGAAAAGAGATGTTGATTATCGTTATTAATTTAAATATTATTCTTAAGAAGAAACGCATCTTTTAGTTATGGCTTTTTGATTACTTAATGTTAAAACCAGAAGCAGCTATTATGATCTTACTCTGATTTGTAATTCATTATGTCAAAATAATCTCTTATTGGAAACTAACTATAAGTATGGGAGGGTATTGTTCGGTTAATGTTTCATATCATTATAACCTCTTTTTGGGCTGAAATAATAACCACTTGATGCATACCTCCTATCTTATACAGAGTTGTTTTGGCGCCGTTAACAAGGCAAAGATCCTTCGGCAATGTCCCTCAGCCGCATGCTATTTTATATTATTCACAAAGAACAACCAAAGGTGGCCTTCTTATTTCTGAAGCCACTGGAGTTTCAGATACTGCCCAAGGGTATATATCACTGACTTTGAACTACACAACTCTTTTATACAAGATTTAGAGCTAAAATTGTCTATGTGTGCCGTCCTTCTTGTTTAAGGTATCCAGATACACCAGGTATATGGACGAAAGAACAAGTTGAGGCCTGGAAACCTATTGTTGATGCTGTTCATGCTAAAGGCGGAATCTTTATCTGTCAAATTTGGCATGTTGGAAGGGTTTCAAATGCTGGTATATTCTTTGTCTAAATTAGTACATGGATTTGCCATGATTTATGCTGTCTTTTAACTTTTTCTGTTTTTAGTTAACGTGCATCATATATTCTTCATCTGTTGAACAGGTTTTCAGCCAAATGGCCAAGCCCCAATATCTTCTTCAGACAAAGAACTAACACCTCAAATACGAAGCAACGGCATTGATGTTGCACAATTTACACCTCCAAGGAGGCTAAGGACAGAGGAGATTCCTCTTATTGTTAATGATTTTAGAGTTGCTGCAAGAAATGCAATTGAAGCTGGTAAGAACAATTACCGATTATGTGTAATATCTTTATGTACATCTCATGAGTGGGTAAGGAAACATCGACGCTAACACATACAAGCTGAAAGGAACAAAAGTTAAACCACTTTTAAAAAACTAAGTTCCATATTAACTTCTGAAAAGTGAAACGTATATGAGATGAAAACTATGTTGGCACCATACTCCCTCCTTTCTAAGAGATCTGCGATTTACGCCAGACACATTGATTAGGAAAGTGTTCAAATATCTAAAGTGCCCATTGGTTAAATTTTAGGGGTTGAAAACTTCCATTAAATAAGTATTATGAAAAACTGAGATCGTGTTTGTCTTATTTTGAAACATATAGGTTTCGACGGAGTTGAGATACATGGTGCTCATGGATATCTAATTGACCAATTTCTGAAAGACGAAATAAACGACAGGACGGATAAGTATGGTGGCTCTCTAGAAAACCGTTGCAGATTCGCTCTAGAAGTAGTTGATGCGGTTGTTAACGAGATAGGAGCAGACAGAGTAGGAATCAGACTTTCCCCATTTGCAAACTACATGCAATCAGGTGACTCAAATCCAAATGCTCTAGGTCTTTACATGACTGAGGCCTTGAATTCATATGGAATTCTTTACTGCCATATGGTCGAACCAAGGATGATAGTATTAGGTGAGAAAAGTGAAGTCCCTGATAGTCTTGTGCCAATGAGGAAAACATTTAAAGGGGCCTTTATTTCTGCTGGAGGATATGATAGGGAAGATGGTAACAAAGCTGTGGCTGAAAACCGGACAGATCTTGTAGCTTATGGTCGTTGGTTTTTGGCAAATCCAGATCTGCCCAAAAGATTTGAGCTTGATGCTCCACTTAACAAGTACAATAGGGAGACATTTTATACACCTGATCCTGTTCTCGGGTACACTGATTATCCGTTTCTGGAAACCACAATTTAAGCCCGTTTGAATAAATCGGTGGAAAAAGGCATGAGTTGACAGAAATCAATGTTTCTGATTAGTTTGAATTCTTTGGCAGTTCCTTGTGAGGTTAGGGTCTGCAAAATGGCAATATTATTGGAAAATGTTATTTACTGAGAAGCTATGTTGGTAACTGTATGTTTGTTACTTTGTTTTCAATTGAGAATGTACGCTGCTAATAAGTTGTTATAGTGCCATATATTATATAAAATACGCAGGTCAAATGAATTAGTATCTCTTCCGTGTATGTATCCTATGAAACATTCCCTAGGCCCATATGTTTGCAGCCGTTTCATTTATGTTTTCAGAAATGATTCCTGCATTCAACTTCTTCTGTTTCAGGTAATGTGGCTCGATTTTTAACCCATGATGCGTGTTAGTTTATTGGTCCTCTCATAAAAGTTCAGGCCTTTTGTCTAAACTACATGAACTGTTCTTGCATTCCAGCATTTAGATGTACTTGGACTAATTTTTTTGAAAATTTTAGTTGATTAACCATATGTATTATCAGAAAATACTTATGCATTATATATATACCTGAACTATTGTTTGTTCCTCTTTTGATCTAGGCCTTCTGATCTTTAAATTTGAAAATGTAGTTATTGTTTGCTTGTGGATTATTAAATTGTTTTTTTTATAGCGCAAGCCATTAAGATGTATGGCGAGCCTTCCATTTCTTCTAGTAGTGTTGGCCTTGATTCAAACTACTCCGGACGGCGCCATTTTTGGAACAGTTCACTCCTAGAAAGATATTATCATATACCAATGCGAAAATACCACTACTATTCTACACGTGATTTTTTTTTTTACTGTTTATGACATTAATAATATCGTATGGCCTTACTAACGAGAAGATAGAAGACATTCCATTTCATGCATATTAATTATATATGCAGATGACATGGTAGAATGAGTCATACAGAACTCTAAGGCTAGTTTGTGATCCAACTAAGACTCACATGCATGAGCTCTTGTGTAATCGTACTTTGTTCATCAAGCTGATATAGTGATCAAGCCTTCGAATAGCATGAAGAACATCATCCATTGTGACATGATCCCCTCCTAGAACAACATATATTAGAGACAATATTATCAGGACATATTAATCAATATGTAAAAATATGTTAGTTTTGTTAAAATTATAACAAACCTCTCATAATTGCAGCTACTCTAGAATCAGCGACTACATTTTCAATTTTAGCCCAAACTAAGCCTGAGGTTTTTGAAGCAACAAGATTGCAAATGGCTTCTGTGTCTTCCTTCATGATGTAATCTTTCAAATGGAAATAGACCATTTTTCGCCTAGAATCTTCGTCTGGTTTAGCCACATTAAACATCTTTTGGAACCAGCCAAAACTCATGAAAGCTGGATCAAGTGTCTCAGGACTACTAGTAGCAGCTATAACCATCACCATTTTACCATCCTCATTGCACTTCTCCATCTCGGTGTGAAGCTAGAACATCACCAAAATTAGAATGAAAAATAATTGCACATCACTATACAATAGATTTTGTGCTTGAATGTTTTAATGTATCGTTTTAGGGGGAAAACAATATGAAATCTTCCTATCCACTCAAATTGTTTTATAAAAATTCTAATTACAACAATTTCACATCATCACAGACAAACATATTACTTGTTTTGATTCTAAATTCATATTATGTTGCTTACCTGGAATAAAGTTGGGTCAGGTTTACCATTTCCTTGTTGTGCAATGGCCTCTACATGTTTGATGTAGATGATAGATGGTGAACATCTTCGTGCCTCATTAAAAAGGTTTTTAAGTCTAACATCTCCACTTACAATATCATCAGCATAAATGGGGAAAAATGGTACTCTAGCTTCCCGGGCCATAGCATGAACCAGTGTAGTTTTTCCCGTTCTTCCTGGACCATAAAGCAAAACCCCATTTGGTAACTTTGATCTAAACTTCTTGGATTCACTCTTTCCTTGCAGTATAGATATAATCTACAAAGTTAATCATCAAATTTATAAGACGATATGACAAAGGTCATACAAACTAATTACATCCTTTAATTCAAGTATGACGTCATCAACACCCATTAATCTATCAAAAGTTTCATTCTTGAATTCTTTAATTATGATATTTGAGTTAAGAAAAAGTCAAAACATGATATTATCATACACAAGAGTATTGATAGAGAAAATTTACATATCGAAGTTCACATATGATAGCATCGACACCCGCTAGATCATCAAATGTAATGTTTCTTGGTTCCTTCTTTTTTGATCTGTAGCGAAGTTTTGCAATAGCAGAAAAGACTCCCTTTATTGACTCCCAAGAAAGGCATCCAAATAAACTGAGTCTGCAGCTTGAGATCATATTGTTTCCATACTCCTGTATCACTGCCTATACTTGGAGCAAAAAAAAAGAAGCAATATTAAGTTGCAAAACAGTGTAGCTATAGTTATAATGAAATTTAATTATTTCACTAAAAGGATAAGCAATCAATATACTTTAGCAAAGAGTGAAAAGAAATAGAAGTGATGCATACCAGTTATAGTATCTGCATGATTCTCCTCTTTAGTGCAGCAACAATGAAAGCTCGCAATTGTAGCATTCTGCTACAAAACCATCCACAATAGAGCATCACAATCGGTTATGCTCGAACATTAAAATTTCGATTTTAGAAATAAATATTCAAATTCCGAGTTTAGAACCAACATGAATGTCGTAATGTTTATAATGAAGCCTCATATTTACATTAAATAATAAGTGTGAAACTCGAGCAAATAAAATCAATTTTTTAAAGTTAGTTTAAACTAATTGTGAGCAATTGATTTATTAGTATGAGTGATGATACATACAAAAGTTAGTTTGGATTAGCTTATTTTTTGACCTTGCATCTGAGCTTATTTGAAATTCACAAACTCACTTTTTTCAGCTTATGAGTTTATTAACTTTATATTATGGCTAATGTAAGTGAGTAAGTCCATATATAAGCTCAACTCTACATAGGTAATACGCCAGAAAAAGTTGGCTTATGAGCTTTTCCCAAATAAAATAAACCCGACAAATAAGCAACTCGAATAAGCTTAATAATAGTGAAGATTAATACCTCACTGGTGCCCAATATCGGAACTAGTCTGCTGCTGGCAGCGTGATATATCTTAAAAGATGGTCCTGATTGTTGAACCATCAATGAACCAATCTGCAGTTAGACATAAACACTTACACTAACATATGTACCAATATATTTAAGGAAGAATGCTTAACATAGCCCTTAGGGCTACGTTTAAGAAATTCTTACGCGCATAAATTGTTTGTACTTTTAGAATAACTACTCACCCTCTACATTTAACTTCTTACAACTAATTAAATGTACGAGTGCACGCTTTTAATTCTTAAAAATGTACTTTCAGAATAACAAACCTTTAAAAAAAACACAAAAAACAGGTACCTTAAAATTAGTCCTATTAGAGGAACGGTGTAACAAGTTGTTATTTTGAATTGAAACTGAAGGCTTTATTGGCATACAACGGCCAACATCCATTTTTATTTATTTCCCAAAAACCCTTATTTGTTTATTTGCAGTCGTCTGTATTCTCAGTTTTGACCATCGTTGTTGTGCATTAAAAATTGTTGGCTTGTGTTACGCTAATGGTACCTATGGTATTTACACTTTCTAGTTTTGGTCCTTCAATATTTTAACTTTTCGTCATTGTTGATTAAGAATTTTCGGATTATATATATATATACTAGACTATAGACCCGTAAAATTTAAGTAGTTCAATACTTATCATTTTATTGTAACTGAAAAAGATAATAATCCGCAAATTTTACGTGAATTACAGTATTAACGATGAATGCACAAGTTGTTTATGATGGTGATACAAAATCAAACAACTTAATCATAGATTTATAACTTGAAATAGTCACGAAATTACAGTCTAACTGCACAATAGCAACAAATCTTGGCTTAAAACTAACAAAAAATCATATCTTGTTAATTAAGTCACTCTAACGAACATGTGCCGGAACTCAAACATTTAGAGCGACAACCAAAACATAGATAACATACAAAACTTCAGAGCCTCAACTGTTTACTCAAATGTTTCCAAAGTGTTCAATATAACTCAAAACCTCAACTGCAAGCATTTGTTTGATCCAATATTATCTCTTTGTAAGATAAGGTTGATCCAATACTGTGACTTTGTAAAATAAGCTTCAACAATTGTGTTACCGTCCTGAAAACATTAAAGTAGCAATAGATTTAAAAATATCAATGGTTCGGGCAAGTTGGGAAACAGGCCAGAAATGGGTACTTTTAAAGCATGAGTCAAAACGGGTCGACTGGGTTGAACCACTAAGCCTATTATTAAATTCCAAAATTAAGTATGTACAGACCAAACCATTACAATATAAACCTAGAGTTTAGACAAAATGGTTTTTGTGGACTTTGTATGCTTTAAAAACACACTTGCATGGCTTTTGGCATTCAACCTGTTTTGAGCATCTAGTTTGAGTTAGAGAGTTAGACTGTACCCAAAGCTGGCCCATTCTCAAATTTGTCCCTAATAAAATCTGTTCCTCATCCATTATAGTCTTTCGAAATTCGTGACATATAACAAACAGAACAAAACTCAATTTAGACATTTTTTTAGTATTCGTGAACATGAGGAACACCTGGTTATTGCCGCTCAGTAAAGCCATCCGTCTCAATTTCCATCCTTGTCAGCCAGTAAGCTAATCTTACTAATTCTGCAATAAAAGAAATTAATCCACTTACCACAGGGAGAGTTTCACTTTTATGCATATGTTTAATTTATGCATACTCAGAATGATGGATTGCAATGGTTCAAACAATACAAAAACATAATAGAAAAGTTCTATCGGTAGTAAAAAAGTACCTCAGCTAATGGCTGTGGGATGCTAGTTCAGATCAGTAAAGTTTCTATAATACAAAGAATATTGTGTCAAAAATATTACAATTTGATCAAGCTAAGAAAAAAGAAGATCATATTGGATAAGAAATATCAAACATGTAGCATATTCCTTATCCAATAAATGATCTTCTTTTTTCGTAGCTACATGGTCAAACATGTAGCATCTATTCATCATTCACATACAAAGGTTGTTCAAGAACGCGCCTTACTGAAAGAATAACAAAATATAAATTATAATGTTGCTAACTTTTAAGCCTATAGAAAAATCTTCATAGACTATTACTGGAAATAACAACGCGGCTCAATCAAAATAAATGGCGAAAGGGATGAGATTATATAATTGAATGAAATAAATTTTTGTTCAAGGCACCTATTTGACTATATACTAACTAATCCGTACGCTAATAGTCACTAATGATGCGGTAAATGAGTTTCATGGATAATAGTCATTATAAAATCAATCCTTAACAGCAATAAATACATAATCAAAATTTTAATAAATTCAAATAATTAATCAGAAAAGCTTTGAAAGCGCAATTGGTTATAGCAACCATTAAAGGCATTTGGAAACCAACTATACTTGCTTAGAGAAATGTCATAGGTTTTAACTTTTATCACTTCACACCTACAGTGACAAAGTAGTTATTGTCCAAAATACTCTATCACAAGGTAGTAGTTGAAGAAATCTACAACTATATACCCTAAGAAACAGGCCTATCAAAATGAACAACTGAGCTATATTCAAAAGTGTCATGGATGACAATTGAATGCAGTAGTTTGACAAAGGAAGATCAGAAGAAAAAAGAAGCAAAGGGTTGGCATTCTATGACTGAGGCAGACCCCAACGCCGTAAATTTGTTCATGTTATAGCAAATTTTGGAAGCAATTATGCATTTGTATGTGATCATCTTCTTAAACCACAAACATTACATATGCTATTCTTATAAGACGTGAATACTTTTGGCTCATTTACTTATGAAATTAGTCGGTGGGTCATGTTTATCTCTAAAAGTTCAAGCAAGCAGAATATTTATATATAGAAACGGGTCACATGGGTCGAACAGACCAAACGGGTCAAAACTTCCCATAGTAACTGACAAAGAAATTATCAAACAGAAAAATATAACTAATCAATAAAAATCTGATTTCAAGAACTTACAAAGTGTTTAGGTTGAATAGCTCACTCAATATCACATGTACCTACTTTGAACAAAGCCATGTGTAACCCCTTTCGCCCTGTACCAGCAGCTTTTCCAAGATGCCCTAAACCATTTTTGGACATGTTTCATATTAGGTTTATGTGTTATTTGAACTTACAATAAGTGTTTAAGAGAGCTCCATATGAGTATTTTGGACTGCAAAGAGGTTGTTGAAGAAAGCTTCTGTTGTGGCAACACCATGGACCTTGGATATTAAATCCAAAAGCATTGCAAGGTTGGTGTTTGAAAAAAATGATTTCCCTCTTATCCATCCATTACTTTACAATAATTTAGTCCATGTTTAACTATATCTGCAATATTTAAAGCATGGTATACAGTCATAGCCGATTTAACTACTCCTAAACTTGACTTTAAATGTCCACCTACATATATAGGATTAGCCCAATCGAACCTTTCTGATAATACATATGGTTAATCAACTTTTATGAGAGGACCAATAAACTAACACGCATCATGGGTTAAGAATCAAGCCATATTAACTGACGCAGAAGAAGTTGAATGCAGGAATCATTGTTGAAAACATAAATGAAACCGCTGCAAACATATGGGCCTAGGGCTGATAAGCAATGGAATTTATCTAGGAAATGTTTCATACGATACATACGCGGATATATGACATACTAATTCATTTTATACCATTTATGGCAGCATCCATGTCTAATCCCTTCCTTGGTGCAAAATATCGAATCATATATCCTGTTTGGATAAATGTCAAATCAATGAAAGCAAAAGCTAAGAGTTGGTATAACATAAAACAAGAGATACCAACAAGTAATCTCATAACAGGTACCCGTCTGATGCTTTTAAATCCATATTACTAATGCAGGTATCAAACTGCAGGTATGCTTCTTTTTATTTACACAAGTTTCTCTTATATAAGGGTAATGTCACTAATTCTGATTCTTAGCAGTTTTGAACACCATGTCATCCAAATCCTCCCAGACAACCTCCAATGCTTTAGCTCTTTTACTTTTGTTATCTTCCTCTTTTGCTTCTCTTGCCTTCTCTTCTCTCAAACTTCTGTTTCGCTTGAAGACTTTTATGTATTCACGCACGTCCTCCAAAGTCATGGGGACACCAGCACCTACGATGTTTAAAAGACAAATTATTTCAAGTAATCATTCATTTTAGTTGAAAACAGCTCTTTTCTGTTTAAGATCAAACCTCTACGCATTGCTCGCATCTTCGACTCAAAGCATACCAATGATATATCCTTCCACACAAACCCGTCCATCTCAGAGGCTATATATTTCACAACTGTTTCTTTTTCTCCTTCTGGGACTTCAGTTTCTTGTTTTTGAATGATCACATTTGCCATATCTTGCCTGGTCTGCAGATTAGGCTTCTTAAGTTCAATCATTGTAGACATGTAATCCATCAACTTTTCATCCACAAGATGAAGTTTCTCAGCTGTGGCTACAACGAGCACGACTGCTCCATCGGATACGCATCTATCCATGTGCTCAATAAGCTATAAAAAACAAAATGATCAACAATTTTATGTAATTTTGCTTCACCTCTATTTTTTTTTAAGTATGTTGTTTTACCTTCTTTACTGCTTTGACCGCTTCCAAACCATCGATGAAGATGATGGAACGTGCACTATCTCTGGCCTCACTGAAAATGCTATTTAGCTTCCCAACTCCCTTTTCATCTCTTAGTAAATCTTCTCCGGCTACAGGAAGAAAGGATGCTTCAGCCTCTCGGGCTAAAGCATGAGCCAAGGTTGTTTTTCCAGTCCCAGAAGAACCCCATAGTAACACACCAGTTGGTGTCAGCACATGTGACTCACAGCTATCTTGTAAACGCTGCAAAATCTACCCAAAATACATGTATAATCATAAGTATCAGATGAACCAGAAACAAGATGATGATATATCAGCCATAATGTATACGGAAGACAGACTACCTCTTTCATTTCAGCTCTAGGAGCCTCCAAGCCTACTAATTGATCTAAGAAAATTTGCTTGGTTTCTTTCTTATGTTTTCCGACACAGAGTTTGACAAAGAATAGAACCGTCTTAGCTGGAACACTGATATACGTAGGGGTTTCAGCTGAAGCTACGATGGGCTGTAACTTTTCCACCAACCATGAACACCACTCATAATAAAATGTATCATCACAATCATCTGCCCAATCTCCAATCTTATGATCATCTGCCCAACCTTTGTAGTTATTTTCAGCAGCATTAGTCTCTTCTTTCTTTTGTACTCATGACTATGTATTCAAATCATTTGCCCACAACATAAACATGCATTAGGTTTTCTTCCATCAAGGGGGGTGTTTATATGATGCGCGACTGCTTGGTGCTATTTTCTATGTAGTTTCTTGGTAGGAACTAAAGCTCTACTATAGTAAACTTTATGGGTGACCAATTACAGTCCCATACATAAATTAAATACAATTAATTCCCAAGGATCTTACTCACTGAATACTATTATCTGTTACTACGTACATTGATTTTTTTTATCCAATTAAATTATAGCTATAATATTTGNGCCCAATTAATTTCATAAGGAGTGTATTTTTAAACAGACTTGCTATGAAGTCTTTTGTCTAAGCTTCTTATAAATACACTCTCTACCATTTTAGTTTTATTTTTGTATAAGTATGGTTTCTGAGTTTTAATATGCTTGGTAAAAATACTAGGTTTATATTTGCTTATTATGTGTTGTTTACCTTTTTCAGTTAATAAGGAAGTTGAGGGGCTAAATGTGGACATTTCATTCTCTAAGGACTCATGGATGCCCTATCATCATGTGAGGATGCAATGTATATGTTTGGCACGGAGCGATGTGAAGTTTTTTTTAGAGCGATGAGCAATGAGCATTTTGGCTTTTAGTAGTTGTTTGCCAAAAGAGCGGCGAGCTTTGTTAATTTTTATGAATGCTTGTTTTTTCGATGCTTCTTTAATAATTTAAGAAGTGGTGAGCTGTGAGTTGTGGCTACGGCTCACAACTTATTGTTACTTTTACCAAACGCATCCTGTGTATACTCCACCTAACCGGTCATTAGGATTCAATCCTAATCATTCTCAGCCATCATCTTCTCCATATTATCTTTTGATCACTGCTTTCAGTCTTTTAATCTTTTGTGTTTCATTTATGTGATTAATATCTCACAAGATAATAATCATTTGTGTACTCATCTCAATAAAGTTAATAATAAACATTCAGCTAGATTTAATCATGCCGACTATTGTTCTCTTTTGTGAGTGTTTACATGCTTGTTTGATACCATCCTATATGTAGCAATAACTACAAACATTAGAATGGATGATAGGGTATGAGTTCTAAATGAGTGTTTTTTTGGGTAATAGTATGCAATAATGACTTATGAGGCAAATAGTCCCGTTACAACGCGTGGGGTAAACCCACCCGTTAAGACACGTATATCTTCGTCTTTTTGGTAAAAGATAATATGTCATCTGCATACTAATTTTCAATTCTGAATATTTTAAGTACCCGACTTGTATTTCACACTTGCACGAAGATATAAAGTCATAATTTCACATAACTTTTAAAACAAACTATAGTAAACATATGTTGGATGTAATGCTTGTAAACTTGAATAAGAATTGGTCAATGTTCCATGTGAAAGTCAACCAACCAAATTATATGCTTATCGTGAAGTTTCATCTTAACTCATTGTGATTCCAACATTAATGCTTACAATTACTTGTAAGTTACATAAGTTATTTTTCTAGTTTTATTGAAATATGGCAATGACACAACATAGTGATCGGTGAACATTTGACTCATGACACATAATACGACAATCCATATGATTAATTTCAATTACAATCTGTAATGATTTTACATAACCAAGTATCGTGAATCAAAAATAAAAATTAAATATTTAATGATATGCTAAGGGTGTATCATCTTATGGATTTTATTAACTTATGGTTTAACTAACACAAGACATGTTTATTCTTTATAATCTAGAAACCACAAATGAATGGTGGACTTGTGTATAAAACAATTATTAGTATCTTTAAATGCTTCCAATAAACATATGAAACAACAAGTATCACTCATTGACCATAAAAATACCTAGCCTATAATGATATACTAAACGTGAAACGTCTCACATACTGCATTGACTTATATATTAAGCAACACGTGAAATTACGTGTTTTCCTTAAGAAAAATCTAAGGACCACACAACAAGAATTTAGAGGCGCGAATAAAACGAACATTAGAATCTTTGAATGATTTAGATAAACTTACTTATTCAATAACCTTTTTACTATTTATGATTGAGATACTCAACTTTAAGATTAAAAAAAAAAAAAAGTTATACGAAAACCATTAGATACAATTTCACATTACCAAATAACTTTAACTAATCACAGATACGTATATAAAACGATTATTAGAATCTTTAAGTACCTTGGACACACTTAAAAAAAAAAAAAAAAAAAAAAAAACCTACTTTTTCCATTATTCATGCTTTAAAGAACCAACTTTAAAATAACGCAAAAAGTTATATAGATACGTTTGACACGAAAGTTTATCAAAAACTACTATTTTGAAAATACATTTTGTCTGGCTCAGAAAGAACTATTAGAGCTTTTAGATATATAATCTTTTTAAATTTCTAAAAATTAAATACTACTTCAATCAACTTAATACAAAATAACCTTCATCTACAACAATATCGTTAATTAGTTTCAACTATTTACCAAACCTAATCAAAATCAACTTATTACAATTTATCACAACCATTAAAAAAACTTAATCACAAACATGTTAAAAGCATGCCAACATAAAGTCATACTCGTAATAAACTCTAGAAATAAATGAATAAAGCCATAATTACAAACACAACTAATAAAACCACACAAATTATTACCTCACTAATTATACCTATATACTAAAACCCAAAATTTGGGCCGTTGAAAGTACAAATATTACATTGGTTATTACGGGACTATTAAGGTATCAACATGTGGCTCATATTGCATGAGTACAAAAGCTGGTACTAGATGATGTTTATGTTTCGTATTTTGATTGGTTGAAGTACAACGGGGTACTGTTCACCCGTCCCGTAAATTCACTGTTTGAAACACTGTTCATTTCTTTTTCTTGATTCCCCGTTTTGGCAACTGTTTGCCCCCGTTATCCTACTGTAATGGTGGCTTACCACCGACTTTCTCTTTTACTGTTACCTATACATGCCCACTGATTCACTTATCTCCTCAAAAACCAGAAACTTCCAAAACCACCTTTTCCATGCTTGCATAACCTTCCTTNAAAAAAAAAAAAAAAAAAAAAAACCTACTTTTTCCATTATTCATGCTTTAAAGAACCAACTTTAAAATAACGCAAAAAGTTATATAGATACGTTTGACACGAAAGTTTATCAAAAACTACTATTTTGAAAATACATTTTGTCTGGCTCAGAAAGAACTATTAGAGCTTTTAGATATATAATCTTTTTAAATTTCTAAAAATTAAATACTACTTCAATCAACTTAATACAAAATAACCTTCATCTACAACAATATCGTTAATTAGTTTCAACTATTTACCAAACCTAATCAAAATCAACTTATTACAATTTATCACAACCATTAAAAAAACTTAATCACAAACATGTTAAAAGCATGCCAACATAAAGTCATACTCGTAATAAACTCTAGAAATAAATGAATAAAGCCATAATTACAAACACAACTAATAAAACCACACAAATTATTACCTCACTAATTATACCTATATACTAAAACCCAAAATTTGGGCCGTTGAAAGTACAAATATTACATTGGTTATTACGGGACTATTAAGGTATCAACATGTGGCTCATATTGCATGAGTACAAAAGCTGGTACTAGATGATGTTTATGTTTCGTATTTTGATTGGTTGAAGTACAACGGGGTACTGTTCACCCGTCCCGTAAATTCACTGTTTGAAACACTGTTCATTTCTTTTTCTTGATTCCCCGTTTTGGCAACTGTTTGCCCCCGTTATCCTACTGTAATGGTGGCTTACCACCGACTTTCTCTTTTACTGTTACCTATACATGCCCACTGATTCACTTATCTCCTCAAAAACCAGAAACTTCCAAAACCACCTTTTCCATGCTTGCATAACCTTCCTTCCCCAAAGCATTCTCTCTTATCCACACATATCTTTCACAAACACACACACATACACTAAACAAAAACACTCCTTCTCACTACCATAAATCATAATCATAGGCGACCGCCATCACCGATGGTTTTTGAATTATCTTTGCCATGTTCATCATCAAAACCCAAAACCATCGCCACGTCAGCGCAAATCGAAACACCCGTGAATCACTTTAGCGGCGGGAACATCAGCGGCTTCGCAGCAGGTATATAAACCTTCGTACAAAGAAAGAGGTGATAAACCAACTAGATTTTAATTATGATTTTTTCTTATTTATTATTATTATTATTTTATTATTATTATTATTATTATTATTATTATTATTATTATTATTATTATTATTATTATTATTATTATTATTATTATTATTATTATTATTATTATTATTATTATTATTATTATTATTTATTTTTTTTATAAACATCACTTTATTAAAAACTCATAGGATTTACAAGAAATTGGTGGGAAGCCGAGAAACCAACTGGGCCCCCCACACCTCTAGCAATAGCAAAACCGATCCTATTAAAAATATGAGCCGCAGCACGTGCCCCAATGTCTTGAGTCATAGAGAATCGTCGAATACGCTTCAGAAGGGTTACTGCATCTTTCTCAAGTTCTCCAAAAGAAGAAAAAGAGAAAGGGAGGAAACCATACCCGATATCACCGAATATCCAACGACATTTTGGCAACCCCGTACTTGACACGCTTACGCTGTGCGCACTCAATGAACGCGCCGCCGGCGCGCGGCCTCGCGCTCCAAAAAATCAATTAAATTTAATTATTATTTTATTATTCATTATTATATTATTATTATGTGCACCGTATTCTTCAGCGGATACCTGAGTGCGCTGATGTATTATTTATTATTATTATTCCATTATTATTATTATATTATATATAAATTATTAATTATTGATATTATTTTTCAAAGGTTGCAAAAATTGTGAATCGGTATCGGGGCGGTACGAACCACCTTGTAGCTTGTTAATCGGTACTATGCGGGATTCAATGGATATGACATTACTCTCGGGACAATTTTAGTCTATTTTCGCCAGTGTTTGTGTATTATCCTCGTGAGTTTGTAGGTATTTCCAGGCAAGGTATTTGTTCTAAAAAACCAACTTGTATAGACTTAAATAGTTACTATAAGGGTGATCAAAATAGAGTTACAGTGAGGTTTGGGTACTCCGCAAGATTTCATATACGGTTGTCCCGGTAAGTTTTTGACCACCATTGACGCAACCGTTGATGCGCGTGTTGACCACGGTTTGGGACGCTATTTTTTGACCTAGTTACATAAATCAGGAAAGGTCGGTGGCCTTGTAGCACCTAATCGGCGATTAAATTGGCCTTGTTAAGACCCTTTTTGCAACCACTGGATTATTTTAATTTGAGGGAGTTGAGATTGGGTTTTTTGTTTTCAGATTTTAGTAGTCGATTTGGGTTCCTTGGCNAGCATTAGCGGGGTTTGGGGTTTTAATCCGGCCGTTACTCCAGCAAGGAATCTTGTGTGGAGGCGGTACGGTTTCCTCGCGAATCCGTTGATCCTCGCTTGCGCCAGCGTGGGCCCGGTTAAAACAACATAGTCTGGCCAAGGGGTGGGGAGGGCCCTTCGTCTTGGAGGGTGGTTGAGTCTAAGTTGAAATTCGCCGTTCAAAAAAAAACTACGAGTACTTCTCAACTATCACTTCACAGTTCACATCATTGGACATGACTAGTAGTACTCTAATTAAAGATTGATTATGAGTTGGTTTATCTGAACCCTTCTTCTTTTGTTAAGGGTTGGTTTATTTGAACCTTTCTTTTTTTGTTAAACAAACTTTTTGATCCAGCAGATTTCACTTCAGCCTCCATAGTTTACAAAAGTAATCATCACTTTTTCTTACTCTTCCTTGTCTAATACAATGTTTAGGCTCCGTTTGGTTCGCGAAATCCTCAATATTCTGATGAAATTGGAATCTGATTCCATTCCACAACGTGTTTGGTTGGAAGATTCAACAAATTCAGAATCTAAATTCCATTCATTAATGTGTTTGGTTGGCAAATGGAATGGAATAAAAATCCTTCAAAATCCCATATGTGTGGAATTCAACATTCCATAGTATAGTAGGGAGGAATGTTTACAATTCCATGGAATTTCATTATGTTTATCATCAAAAATCAATTATTATTATTATTATTATTATTATTATTATTATTATTATTATTATTATTATTATTATTATTATTATTATTATTATTATTATTATTATTATTATTATTATTATTATTATTATTTTCAAGGTTGCAAAAATTGTGAATCGGTAATCGGGCGGTCGACCACCTTGTAGCTTGTAATCGGTCTAGGCGGGATTAATCGGATTGACATTACTGACAAATTTTAGTTATTTTCGGCAAGTTTTGTGTATTTCCGGTGAGTTTTAGGTATTTCCGGCAAGGTATTTTCTAAAAAACAACTTGTAATAGACTTAAATAGTTACTATAAGTGATCAAAATAAGTTTACAGTGAGTTTTGGGTACTTCCGGCAAGATTTATAGGTTTCCGGTAAGTTTGACCACCATTGACCACCGTTGATCGCTGTTGACCACGGTTGACCTATTTTTTGACCTAGTTACATAAATCGGCAAGGTCGGTGGCCTTGTAGCACCTAATCGGCGATTAATCGGCCTTGTAGACCCTTTTTTGCAACACTGATTATTTTTAATTTGAGGTATTGAATTGGGTTTTTTGTTTTCAGATTTTAGTAGCGATTTGGGTTCTTTGCATTAGGTACCCATTCATGGATTTGGGGTTTCAATTGTAGTGGTTGTGTCATGATGGTGTTCTTCGCTATGATCCATGGTATAAACTTTCAAATTGGTATGTTCAATTTCTCTTTTCCAGCTTCCTCTTGATTTACTATTAATGAGTGATTTTTTTTTGGTTAGTTTACTGTTGGTGAGGAAGAGTGTCAATGAGATTAAGGGTTAACAGACTAATTTTTTTTATAAAGACTATTTTTTATTTTTTTAAAAAAACTTGGGTTTTGTTTGGTTGCACACAAAATGTTCGAGGAAATGTCTTAAGTAAAAATTGTAGTCAGACTTTAAGTTTGTTTCGTTTACAGTTATTGTTGGAAGCAGCAGAGTAATGATACGTGGCCAAAGGACATTACTCGACTGTCTCAATTTAGTATTGCTATCGGTATACTTGACATGAAATAAAAAACCGAACAACTTTGATTAGTACTCAAAAGACGTTACTGACATCAAAACCGCTAACATTGATTATCTGATTTGAGTTAATCTATGTCACCTGATGAGATGTTAAAACGAAATTGAACGCCAATCCAAAGACTCCATTTTAGCTTCATTTTATGTGTATTAGAAAGTAAAAGTCTCCATTTATTTAAAGAAATAAATTTTCAGTAGTTTATGATGTTAGAGGGTCTTTCAACATTGTTTTGAAAGACTAAAAGGGCTGACTGAGTTTTGAAAATGGTTACAGTTCTGTAATGATTTTCTATTTGTAGTTTACGATGTTACAGGGTCTTTTGAGGTAGGAACTGTTGGTTCATTAAAAACAAACAATGGCAGCTACCACTATCCACATTGGTTGTAAAAACAGGGACTTTTAATAACTTTAATCAATTGATTAAGAGTTCCAGATTCTTCATTTTACGATTAAATGTTAAGAATTGTGTGGTGCATCTTGGTATTAGCACTTATAGATTCCATATGGTGCATCTTTGAAGTACAAGTGAAATATTTTTTATGGTTGCAGCTAGATAGCAAAACGCTTGGAGCACTGTGAAACAACAAGGATGTAGCTTTTGTAGTGCAGGTATGATCAACCAGAAAGAACATTAAATTGTTATCATTAGATTTTATGGTTCGAGATGCCTGAGGATACACCTAACTCCTTGAAGAAACTGAAGCTGCTTCTTTTCTTGATAAGTGCAGATAGAGAAACAAGTTGCCCATTTTTTTAGTGTCGTTGTAAAAGAATAACAGGTGCTGTTGCTACAGGAAAGCATGACGCAAAAATACTTGAGAACAAAAAGGTTGGTTCTACTAGCTTTTTCTTTACTCCAATACATTATAATTTTTAGTATAATGGTACGAGTAAAGTGGTTTCGTTGTTTGGGCTGTGATAAATTCAGCTTATCAGGTTGAATCCAACAGCTGCACAAAGAGTCAACACATTGCAGGCTTGCAGAGAAGTGGGAAGAGTTGCAAGCTAAGATGGATAGATTATCTAAGGCCCGGATTTAAGCAAGATACTTTCAACTTTCTTGAGGAAGAGATCATCCTCATTCTTCATGGCATGGTACGGAATAAGTATGAAAAAATTATACACCACTTATTTATTTTCCGATTTTTACCGTAACAAGCAAATACTTAATTATTCTCTAATTATGGTTTTGGTTTATAGAATATGAAAATTTAGCCATCTGAAATATGGAAAATTGTTGTGTGACCCCAAGTAAATATAATAATAAGAAGAAGAATAGCTAACCAAACTATCTCTCAAACTTTTTTCATAGAAGACTAAACACTGTACATGAGATCGAGTTTCATGTATTAAAAGACCCGGCGGGTCATGACATCACACAACGTACAATATTGCACGATAACTAGGCAGGGGTGACGTTGGTGTAACAATCTAGGATGGAAGCTTAGGACTTTTGTAGATATCGATGATCTTAGATGAGAGGTTGACATCATGAAACATTCGCTTGAACATCCAAATATGGTGACAATAAAGAATGCGTACGAGGATAATAATGCAGTTCACATAGTCATTGAATTGTGTGATAATAGAGAGTTGTTTGACCGGAGTGTGGCTCAGGTACACTATGTAGAACGTGCTGCAGCTACAATTGTATGGTTGAAGCATTTCGTGAAAGGTGAGATCTTCTGCTCATAGCTTTTCTGGAATCAGATAGTGTGAAAATATCTGAACCGCAGGTACATTCACTTTTTTTTATAGACATTAGAGTTTATATAACATGTGGAAGGGTTTTATACAAGATAGTTGGTTATAATAATGTTACTTATTGCTTATAAACAGTTGACACTTATTGATGCGCGGGATTGCGACCACGCACTAGGGTTTTTCTTCTCAAGGGATCTTGAGAAGCTTGCAATCCCCACCAGGCAGTGTACCTGACCGATGTAGTATAGTGTAGTGGCAAGTACCGGGGGATTGATCGTTCTCTGCGGGAATAGTGTCGTTAGGATTGAAAAGCTACTCTAATAGGTCTAGGGGTGAGGGAAGATTCTTTTTTGTATTTTTATATTTTTAGGAAAGCAAGTAAAAATCACGGGTTTGAAGGAGTGGGCGGATAGTTGCTAGTCAACTAACCCAAGTAACTTCTAATGCAAATAAAATAAAATAACAAGAAAGTAAATGTTTGTGAAAACTAATATGGAGACAAGTGTGTTTACTTAGATTTCCTTACTACTCTAAATATCTTTTACCGATGATTAGTGTGTATTAAATTGTGTGGATGACGGATTGTAATCCTTAATACCTTCGTAGGGGTGTGTACGGATTCCCCTAACTCTATGAGCTTCCTACTTCACTCCTATGTCGAAGCCGGCTTAAGAAGCTCCTAACTGGA
>LBNU01014209.1:25402-67191 GCA_014162995.1 Artemisia annua | reverse complement strand
AAGACTTATCTTTAATTAAGCACTAGGGTTCCAAGGGTTGGAAACCCTAAAAGGTACAGGAAATTCGTCTTTAGGGTTTGCCTAAAAGTTCTCCACAAAGTTCCACCCTAATGAATGAAAATTAGAAAACTATATATAGATTTTACACTCTGACGGTGTCAGGTTATAAGGGCTGACGCCGTCAGCTCGCCGCCATTAGGTTTCTCGGATGGCCTAGATCCACTTCTGACGCCGTCACCTTATAAAACCTTCTGGGCCGTCACTCTTTAAAATATAACCTGACGGCCTACTTTTCCTAACACCTGAGGTGTTAATTCCAAAATTTTCTCTGGCCCGTCATTTGAAAATTGGATTCCACTCTTTTGTCAAGGCTTTCTGACGGCGTCACCTTGTAACTTCTGACGCCGTCAGGTTGTAAATCTTCATCTTTTGAGACTTTGTCGTTTTCTTCAATTTTATGCTCCAAAAACGTCCGAATATGCATGTTTTCCAGAATTCCTCTCAAAAGTACCTAAAATGACAAAAGGAACGATTTAGGGCAATATTTGATCACATTTATACGAATTAGGGCTTAAATGACCCCCTAAAAGCGTAACACTTTTCGTCTCATCAAATACCCTTACACTTGGGATTTGCTTGTCCTCAAGCAAATGAGAATCATATTCGTAAAACACTCTTATCTCTAATGCCAACATAGGGATCCTTTTATAGGCACAAGGAAAACCCTAGTCGGTTTACATAACTTGAACGACAAGTATACAATCCCTAACTATAGAATATTCTAGATTACATAATATTCTAATTCTAATAATATATTCAGTCTTTATCTTCAAGCAGTACTTTGACTTATCAACGAGCAGTACTTTGATCATTAGCAGTACTTTGACTTTAATATTTCAGCAGTACTTTGAAGAGCAGCACTTTGATATCCAGCAGTACTTTGATCTTTTATACCCCAACAAAGAAGAAATGCTGCAGTTCAAGAATCAGCAGGTTTGGATATTGGTTCCTCTACCAGATGGGAAGTATGCCATTGGGACAAAATGGATTTTGAAGAATAAAAGGGATGCAAGGGGTATAGTGGTCAAAAACAAAGCAAGGTTGGTAGCTCAGGGGTTCAGGCAGGAGGAAGGGATTGATTATGATGAGGTTTTTGCACCAGTAGCTAGGGTAGAGGCCATTAGGATTTTCTTGGCCTATGCATCTTTTATGGGATTTATGGTTTATCAGATGGATGTGAAAGGTGCATTCTTATATGGTGCGATTGAAGAAGAAGTCTATGTCACTCAACCCAAAGGTTTTGAAGACCCAGATCATCCTGAGTATGTCTATAAGATTGTCAAAGCTCTTTATGGCCTCCATCAGGCAATAAGAGCTTGGTATGCTAGACTCTCAGCATTTCTGCTGAAGCATGGCTACAGAAGAGGTGCTATTGACAAAACACTCTTTCTTAAGAAGAATTCCAGGGATATTATACTTGTGCAAGTTTATGTGGATGACATCATCTTTGGCTCCACTAATGAAGCTTGGTGCAGGGATTTTGAGAATTTAATAAAGGGTGAGTTTCAGATGAGTGCCATGGGGGAGCTTACTTTCTTTTTGGGTCTACGGGTTAAGCAGAAACCAGATGGTATATTTATTAGTCAAGATAAATATGTGAGGGACATGTTGAAGAAGTTTGCATGGAAAATATCAGAACTGCCACTACACCTTATGAAGCTCCTAAACCAAAGAACAACATTGAACCAGATCCTGTTGTGAATGTTCACCTATACAGATCCATGATTGGTTCATTGATGTATTTAACAGCTTCAAGGCCTGACATTACATTTGTTGTGAGTGCTTGTTCAAGGCATCAAGTTACACCACTTACTTCTCACTTGAATGCAGTCAAGAAGATCTTCAAGTACCTCAAAGGCCAACCTAACCTAGGTCTTTGGTACCCAAAAGAGTCCCTTTTCAAGTTGGAAGCATATAGTGATAGTGATTATGCTGGTGCAAATTTGGATAGAAGGTCCACAACTGGAGGTTGTCAATTTCTTGGAAGAAGATTGATTTCTTGGCAATGCAAGAAACAAACTATAGTTGCTACCTCATCTACTGAAGCAGAATATGTTGCTGCTGCCAATTGTTGTGGGCAGGTACTTTGGATTCAAAATCAGTTGCTGGATTATGGGTTTAATTTCATGAACACCACAATCTTTATTGATAATCAAAGTACCATATGCATTGTTAAAAATCCAGTTTTTCACAATAGAACAAAGCATATTGAGATTAGGCACCACTTTATAAGAGATGCATATGAAAAACATTTGATAAAGGTGGTTAAGATTCACACAGATAATAATGTGGCAGATTTATTGACTAAAGCATTTGATGGACCTAGATTTCAACATTTAGTTGTCCACATTGGGATGTCTAACCCTTGAATGCAAAGTTTGAGGGGAGGCATAAGCCTCAGGGGAGGCATATGCCTCAGGGGAGGATTATAGTTGTAAACTTTGTAGATTGATCATTATTGTAGATTTTGTACATTTTAGGTTACTAACACTAACCATCTAATGTGTTTCTTAGCATATTAGTTTGTTTGTTTGGTTTGCTACTATGTGTCTGTTTTACAGAATACAGGTCTGTGTAGTTGCTGGTTTGGATTGTTTGGAACAAGGTCTTGTAAGTTAAAGTTTGTTTCTTCTGAAGAAGTTATTGTTTCTACTGAAGAAGGACAAAAGTGATGTTCATTGTTTCTACTGAAGTAAATACAACTGATTCTCTCTGTTTCTACTGAAGTGGAATACAAGTGATGCTCATTACTTCTACTGAAGAGAAAGACAAGAAGTGTTGTGAAATACTAATTCAAGTTTTTCATTCATTCAAGAAACAAGTTACAGATTACAAACAACTTCAAAAGTAAATAAAGACCATTCCTATACATATTCAACTACACAAATCCTAAAATTCTATCATTCATATTGCAAAAGCCTGGTGGATATGCATGTCCAGTACGATGAAGAAGCTGAAGGTGAAATGGAAGGATGGATTGATGAAAACGTTGATGATGCTCAAGAACCTATGTTTGGTCCCTGGCAACATCATACTATCTAAATTTGGTCTCTGGCAACATCACACAATCTTCTACTCCATTTTCCGTTTCCCTTTTTCCATCATCTCTGCCCTCTTGCCCTTTCCCTTGGGTCCATGATATGTAGCACCAGATCTTGGAGCAGGAAGACCAATCACTACTTCTCTTGATTTTGGAAGTGGAGGGTTAGATCTCCTTGACCAAGGCAAAGACAATGGTTGTAAAGATAGATTGGCACTTCTGGTCCTTGTTCGAGAGCAAGAAGAAGCCAATTGCATGGACGAAGAAGAGGGTGGTAACTGATTTCTTTTGGGATTATGAGGAGGAAAGAAAGATGGGTCTTCATTTTCAGAAGATTCCTCATCAGAGGTTAAAGGTAAAGGAACATTGAGGTCATGCCTCTTTTTGCGAGCCTCTTCCTTGGTTTGCCAAGGTTTCTCAGGGCATCCGGGTGGAAAATAATTACCCCACCCATTGCTCTCTGAAGATGATGATGAATCGGATGATATCTCAATAGGATTCATGTTTGGAAAATATTTGAGATGGTAATTGGGAGGTTATTGAGAAATTAGGGTTTGTTGATAATTGGGGAAAAGTGATAACTGTATCGAGTGATTTGGGGTTATTTTATAGACAAAGTCAAGGATTGATGGTAATTAATGCGAGTTCGGTGGCACAGTAAAACTCAAGATATTTACTTACGATATTTTTACACTTGCATTGATTCTGCTGATTGACTATTGATCAACAGATTGACCATTGATTCTGCTGAAGGGTTGTTTTTGAAAGTTATTTTACACGTCAGATATGGTCAACAAATTGTTCCGATATACATGGCCACGATTGGGTAACTTCCTTTTATAACCTAATTCAAATCACTTTGCCTAAAATAACTCATTCCCTCATCAAACAGTTTAAACCCATTCCCAAATTGATTAAGTCGTAACCTCTACTCACAAAAATCTTCACATGGCATCTCTTGAAGTCAAGAAAGATCATAACAAGGTTGCGTTTCTGACTAAGACAAAAGGCCATGAGCAATATGATCCAATGGTAGAGTTTTTGCAGAGTTCCAAGATTCATTATGCTCTAACACATTCGCCAAATGTGATATATGAATTGTTGGTGAAACAATTTTGGGCAACTGCTGCTAAGAGGTCTGACACAGAGATTGTAGCAACAATTGAAGGAAAAGAGTATGTGGTGACTGAATCACTGATTAGGACACAGCTACGTTTGAATGATGAAGGAGGTGTTTACCATACCAACACTGAAGAAATACTTGTTGGTTTAAGAGATGTTGGCTACCAAAGTACTGCAACAGACATGTGGCACAAGAATCAGTTTTGTCCTATGTGGAGATTTTTGGTGCACACATTGCTTCAGTGTATCAGCAACAAGTCAGGAGGATGGGGTCAGTTCTCTACCCAATTGGGTTGTGGTATAGTATGTCTTTCAAAGGGTTTGACTTATAATTTTTCTAAGTTTATCTTTGATAATATGATTGAAAATATTCAAAGGAAAAGCATAAGTTTCTAATGTACCCTAGGTTCTTACAAATTATATTAGCCATAACAACCCAAGAGCAAACCTTTTGTCCCATAGGAAAACTAACAAAGAAAGTTTTTGCTTCTATGAGAACTAATTATGAAGGGGCATTTCACCCTTTATTGCCAGCTATGTTGCCACAAGGCAATAATGATGCTGGTGAGGGTGCTAATGCTGATGCTCCACCCTCTCCACATCTTGCTGATGATGGAAATCCATCATCTCCCAGTGTTGCTGCTGATGGTAATCCATCAGTTGCCACTGATGAGGGCACTTCCATTGCTGCTGAAGCATCCAATGCTTCTCCTGACCAGCCACCACCATCCCCTAGCTCACCCAGGCCTCACACACCACCTATCTCTATTGCTCCTGATGAGCAAGTTCATGAGGTTGAAGAGACCCTTCAGTCTCTTGGTACACAAGTACCTTTACCTTTTGAACCTAAGATTACTAGACTGCCCACACCTAGTCCTGAAAGAGAGCCTTTTAATGATAGCATTCCTACATTTGAGCCTGTTTCTCCTGAAAGCCCCAATGATGCTCCCATTACCACTGAGCAATCTGCTGGTGGAGCTGAGGAGCCTATTACTCTCACAACTGTATATGATTTGCTCAACAGGTATGTCAAAAAGGCTGATGATCTTCAAACAGAGCTTGCAGACACTAAATCTTCTCTTGGTGCTGAAATTGAAGCTTTGAAGAATAAGGTTCAGGGGCTAGAAGCACAACTTGGGAAGAAAAAGGAAAAGAAGCTTGGTGGTTTCTTCTGATGATGAACAAGAGGGAAGGCAAATGGACTCTCTTGGATTGTTGGCTGATGTAGCTCAAATGGCTGATGTTCCTTCTTCTAAAGCTGTTGAATCTTCAAAGCAAAAGAAGACTATTCAGTTTCAAAGGAAAAGGAGGAGACAGTATTTGAACAAGGCATCCTTGGAGTCTCTTGGAGTACACAGTGCTGTTGTTCATGATGAAGTTGAAAAAGAGGTACCAATGGTGAATATTGCCTCTGAGATAAGACAAGAAACTTCAGTGCCAGCATACACTTCAGAAGATCCTTCAGTAGTATCTGTTGATGTGAGAAATGTTGTATTGGACTCTCCCATTACTGGTTCCTCTGCTCAAGTTGAAGATTCTTCCCAAAATGTTTATCCTGATGCATCTACTGATGTTCCAATTGTGGATATCTCTCATGATGATTCTTCTGATGAGATATCTCCAAGTGTTCCTGATGTGGATCTTACTGACAAGGGAAAAGATATTTTTGAAGAAGATCTTGATCCAGATTGTGTGACTGATAAGGAAAGAGCAGAGCAGGCCAGGATGTTGCAAGTGTATGAAGATCAAATGAAGAGTAAGGCATTATTACAAAATCTTACAGCTCAATTTACTTCAGATTTGCCTCCTGAAAGACAAAGAGAATTGGATGCACAATCAATCCATTTTACTGATGAGCAGTGGGATTCTTACACTATGCAAGCTGCTTCCAATCCCACTCTAGCTCAAAGTATTCTAGGAGCTGACTTTGATAGAAATAATTTTGCTGCACAATGGTGGCCCTTGGACAACAAAAGAAAAAGGATGCAACTGATAAGAGAAAAGCTATTGCAGCTCAAAAGGCTAAAGCAAAGAAAGATAAACCTCTTACCCAAGCACAGCAAAGAAGTATGATGAGGGAATTTGTGAAGAATCAGAGTAGTGTCTTGTATAATCATACTTGGACTAAGAAGCAAGTCTGGTCATTCTCAGATTAACAATTAATCTTTCATTATAATCGAATCAGAACTAGAATGCATCATGATGGCCTTCTTGCTCCTAAACTTGCTGTTACTCTGTCTTCCATTGGTAAAGAATCCTCTTCTCAGACATTCAAGCAGGATGGAATTAAAGCTGCTACTGTATCTGCTGCCTCTCTCTCCCCAGCTGCTGATAATGTTTCCATTGCTGCTGATACAACTACTGCTGTTGCTACATCTGTTCTTGACAAAGGTAAAGCAAAGGTTGTAGAAGAAGATATTCCGTCTAAGAAGAGAACCAGAAGACAAATGGAGGAGGATAGATTGGGTGAAGAAGCTGTAAAACTCTTGCATGATGATCAACAAGCTGATTTGGCAAGAATTCATGAGATCAAAGTAAAAGAAGTTGAGCTTGCTGCTGCTAGGGATACACAAATTAGGATGCAGATGGATGATAATGTAGCTGCTGAAGTAACTGCTGATGTTCCATTGGTTAATACTTCAGTGGAAACACCTGAGTCAGCAGATGTCTCTGCTACTGAACCTTCTTCTCATCATTCTATATATATATTCCTGGTAGAAGGGCTAAAAGAATGGCAAAGATGAAAATCTCATCTTCTTCTGTGCATAGGGAAGTAGATCTAGATGCTGATGAATCTTCATTTATTAGAGAAGGATCTCCTGATGATTGGCCAGAGGGTATTAGAGATGTGTTGGTTAACTGGGAACTGTCTTCTAATGGACAGATTAATACCATTTATATGCTTGATGGAACATCTCTTTCTTTTACCTTTCTGCAAGAAATTTTGCATCTAGTGGATCATTAAGACTTGCTGACTCTCTATGATTTGGTTCTGAAGTATTATGCTTCTCATACTTCTACATTTGCTGGATTATATCTTTTGGGTGATCTTAGAGTACTTATGGATTCTACTTCTCCTAATGGTACTGGTTATGCAGTCTGGAAGAATAATCATAAGTGGAAGGTTTTAAGTTGGAAATTTTACCCTCTTTCTTATGTTCATGTTTTGGAGACTACCACTGGTATAAGGGTAATAATGTTCATTGATAAGGATTATCCTTTATCTGTGCCTTTAACGGAGAAGATGCTTTTACACAAATTGGAGATTCCTCCTGATCCAGTTGGGAATGCTAGGTTGTTTGCTGAATCTCTGATTAGATTGTTCAAGAGCAGGATCAGGCTTGCCAGAGCTGTTTGATGGTATTTTGTTGTATCTTTGTTTTGTTTTTCTTATTGTTCTTAATAAAAAAATAAAATAAAAAAATAAAAAAATAAAAAATAAAAAAACTAACTTTGTTGTACATTTGTTTTATGGTAATCAACTTACCATGATGTTGTCCATTACATCAAAAAGTTGGCTAGTCCAAAGGGTACAGCTTTGGTAAAGACATGACAAATCTGTTGATAGCTGTAATAGTTTGCTCAAAACTATTGGGTACTCAACTCACCCATGCTTTACAGCTGAGAGTTGAATGGTTTTCAATTGACCATGGATTTTTCCTTTTGGATTCCAAATAATTGACTAGCCCACAAGGATATGGCTTGTGGTAAAGGCAATGGAAAACCATATTTGGTAATCAATTCACCAAAGGTGATTTATTCAACCTAAGAATTGGCTAGTCCTGAGCAAACGGCTACAGGTAAAGACATCTCAAATCCGTTTATAGTTGATGATTTACTAAAAATCATATGGTTATCAGTGTACCATAGTTTTCGAACTTAAACATTTGGCTACTCCAGTAGTGATGGCTATTGGTAAAGAGACATCAAATCCATTATTTTCAATGATTCACCTCTCACAGGAGTTAACACACCTGGATGTGATGAGAATAGTATGAAACTAATATGTTTTGATGTACATTATGTCATTGGTTGCTGCAAAGATCTGGAGTTTAAAGTTTGGTCACTCATAGAGATGTGGATGTTTTGAGTCTTTGCTGCTGATGTTCAATATCAATCCTCTTATTCTGCTGATGTTAAGATCTATCAAGAATCTTGAACTTAACCAGGTCAAATTCAAGATTAGGGGAGGATTGTTGGGAATTATGCTAAGTCAGAATTCTGGTGATGGATTCTGCTGATGGATTTTGCTGAAGAGCTGGAATCTGCTGAAGATAATTTTCTGCGGAAGAATAGTTTCTGCTTAGTGTGTTTCTGCGGATATAGATGAACCGCGTATTTTGTATTTTAGTTAGGATATGCATGAGTTTTATTAGGAGAAGATAATGCATATCTTTTATTGTTTATAGATTATACGTTTCTTGTGAAACGGTTTAGGGTTAGAGTTCCTTGTCTATAAAAGGAACATCTTATTATATTTTATGTACGAGTTTGAAAAAACAAGTTTTAGCTTTATAAAAGATCCATAGAGGATCAAAGAGTTTTTAGTATTCTGTGTTATTACTTGTGTTTGTTTCCGCTTTAGAATACAAGTATCGGAGACTTTCTTTTAGTGTGTTTGTGATTACATAAACATTGCTAACGATCAACGTGTGCTCAAAGATCTATCAAGGTCTTAGTTTCAACACTATCCTCGGAAACGGCCACCCAACACACGGCAAGTAAAACTTCCTCTTCCGGTGTCCAACGTAACGTAGTCTCGCTCACGTCTGAATTTTTTTTTCAAATTTAACCACCTCGTCGACTAGTTGTTTTTTGCCTCTTTTTGCCGCACGTTTACCTCCACGTTTGGTTTTCCGTGGAGACGTAGCTTCGGGTTCCACTTCCACACTAGCCGCTTGTGAGGATTGGGTTTGTGGTGTTGGGGGTGTGGATTGCTCCGCGTTATTTTGTTGCCAAAAATTATATAACAATTGTTGTTGTTGTTCGAATGACAAGTTACCAAATGGGCTAGGAGTTGGGGGTGTAGAAGACCAAACGTTCGGGTTAGCGTTAGCATTTACGATACCCATCAAATTTAAAAAACTTGAATCGTCTCGTCCTCCCGACATGGTTTTGATTTTGTGAGAATATGAGTGTATGAGGTTTTTTTTTTTTTTTTTTTTTTTTTTTTTAGTTGTGCTGTGAGAATACTGACTGTTGTTTTTTAGAATTTATAAGCTTCTAATCTATTACTTGGAATATTCCGTTAGATTTAAAACGGTAACATACATACATACAGTACATATAGTTATGTATATATTTATATATATATATATATATTTATATATATATATATATATATATATATATATATATATATATATTGTTTAAAACTATCCGTTGTAAAAGGGAGGGGTTTGTTTTGTTTATTTCGAAAACTATTATAGCCGTTGTAACGCCCGTTGTCACGTTAACGTCATTACCAACGCCTGACCAACGCTCGAACCTTGGAAATGATAGTAACGCTATAACGGTGTTAATTTTTGTCCACCTAGACCATAACGCCTATTCGGCGTTATCATTCCCTCCGCTCTAACATTTATTAGGAGATCATATCCTTTCATTTTCGGCATACAGATTTCTGTAACAACTAAATTTATTTGTGGGCCGTGCTTAATTTCCATTCATTAAAAAAACATATTTTCCTTAAAGAATATGTCATTTTAAACTGCTGATTCTGTTAGCGCGTTACTATAACGCAAGTTGTAAGAAGTGATAATTGGATTTGTAGAAATCGTGTCCATTTGTGGGATTTGTGTGTGGAAACTTACTTGCTATAACTACAAACAACTCAAGATTCTAGGTGTACACGTATCATCTAGCTGGTGAGACATCCCTGTGTCTCCAAATGTTTCAAAAGTAACATTTTTTTGATTAGGTCTCCGCTGCTCACCCAATTCAGCACCCAAACACACCAATCTCAGCCCCCATTTAACCTCCCAATCCCACACCCATTGCAATCCCCAAACTGACCCATTTTAGCCCCTACTTCAGCCCGTAAACATACCCAATTCAGCCCAATTTCATCACCCAAACCCACACATTTCAGCCCCCAAACGCACCCACTTCAGGGCTCATTAAAGCACTCAAATGCACCCATCACAGCCCCCATTTCTGCCCCGAATCCCACACCCATTTTAGTCCCCAAACTGACCCATATTAGCCCCCACTTCAGCCCCCAAACACATCCAATACAGCCCTATTTCATCATCCAAACCTGCCCATTTCAGACCCCAAACCCACCCATTTCAGTCCCCATTTCATGAGCCAAACCCAACCTAACCATATTACCTGATGAAATCTTATTAAACACCCTAAGCGCTATTGGACCCAAACACACCCACTCCTGAAATGGGTATGTTACCTGATGAAACGGTGTTGTTTACCTGATGAAATCTTATTTTTCATGAGTCTCAAACTGGTCACTACCACAAACACCAAATGGATATTTAAACAGCGTCAAGCTATTACCTAGCAAAGCTTGTTAGTGATGGAACATGTGTTTATTCTAAAAAGGTTTGGCATAAACATGTGTTACTAATTATTATTTACACATGAATCACATACCTCTCAGCAAACTGAATAAACCCACACCGCTTGCCAACGGGGATCTTTACGTGGACTAACTGTCCGTATTGGCTAAACACCCGCTTACGATGTTTCTTGGTAACATTAGGATCCAACCCGCCAACAAATACATGCAATGAAAAACTTCAAACATTCAGTATTCTGTTTTATAAGGTAATGTGTGTTCTGGTAATGAAACAAATTACTGACAGTTGTATCATTTGGATAGTCATCATTTGGTGCTCCTTGAGTATTCTGGTATGAAGCTGCAAATAAAGGAAATATAAATGAAAAAACTTAGGGACAAGCACGTGTTGTTGCATCCGTCTAATATCCTATAACCGCAGAGGCCGGTAATTGCAGAGATGGAGATACAATAGCCAGAAGGCTAATTATTGCAATTGCATGTGTAATGTATTGATAGAACAAAACATTTTATGTTTAATCAGGCCAATACACGGAATATGTAAAGACTTCCCATCATCTCCGAACAAGTTTACCCTCGAACATTTGTTGTTCAAAAACACAAAGTTTGTCAGTTAAAGAAGATGAACAAGGATCACCATATGTATCCAAAAAGCTTAGAAACTGTGTCCGATCCGTAGCATTCATCTCCTTATTTGTCTCCTTGTTACCAACAGTTTTTTATTCATCAACTAGTTAAATACAGTTTATCAACGAAGTAAGGAGTCTTTCAGCACGATAAAAGAATCACTAGAAAAAGACTAAAAATCGATGTGTTTAGATCACCGATTAGGGTTTACTTTTTCGCCTATAGTCGCCAAAGGGTTTTGTCCGTAGCTTTTTTTAGATACGACTGCATCATTCACATTACAACTTATTCGGTTTGCTTTTACAATTTCTTTGACAAATTACGACCAGTGTCATGTTAGTTGGCATTTAAACATTACAAAATTCTAATGATGTACATAGACATGAGAGACTGATTAAAATTTGTTGACTTAGACATTTCTAACAGACATAATTTTAAAAATTACAATCAGATGAATATCTACGTATTATCACTTGAAAAAAAATTAACCAATTAATATTAGAGGTACTAATAAAGTAATAATATTTGGTTTAGTTTGAATCAATGTGCCCATGTAATATAGGTGGGTCGAAACGAACGTTAAAGAAGTCGAGGGGTTGTATTGTATTAAGGACTTGTTCGCCGTCTTACTTAATGTATTGTCGGTAACAATCAGTATAAATGCATCCATATTCTCCCATGCAAGTCATTCACGAATTTTTTATATTGAAAACCAAGATTATATTCGTAAGGTAACTTTTTCAGAGCTTTGAATATTTTAATAACCTGACGACTTAGATAGTCTTTAGTTAATGCTATTAATTCGTATCGTGTTACAAAACTTGATCTCACTTGCTGATTATATCTTCTAATTTCAGAACAAAACAATAATGAGGATTTCAAAGATGAAGATGATGATGTTTATTGTGCAATCACTTTGCCTAATTAGCGTTATACATGCATCATATAATGGCGCCGACTTTTTCGTCATTGACAAGGCTACCGGAGCAATTGGCTATAAAGAAGTAAGATCAAGATATCGTGGTGGCAGCAGTATAGGTCGTTATTTTTTCCCGGGGAGGTATGCACCACCTGTTTCGTACAACAATCCTCAGGATCAGGCTCTTGGGCATTCTCGTTCTTTTATCAGGCATGTAAGAGGAGGAGGAGGAGGTATTGGTGCAATTCGTGGCGGTAATGGTATTATTGAGCCATGCGGTATGCGTGGAGGTGGTATAGCTGCAAGACATGGCTGTAGTACTAGTTGATTTATATTCAATGTTTGCATGTTTATTCTTGTTAACGATATGATACACACGTACTTCTTTCACGTTTTGTTTTATTTAATATTCCATTCTTTTAGTTTGATTTATATGATGCTGTGATTGCTTCTGGAACGTGTTACAATAGTCCATATACTAATTCTAATTTGATTATTGTTGATCTTATATGATAACAACCCACTTATATTTAAATGATCTCTAATTATTTTCGATTGTACGTAGTTTTGGTGGATCACATGGCTCTAGTAGTAGTAGTAGTAGCAGTGGATCGAATCATGTGGAAATTCTATTCTCTGTGGCAAAATAACACTCACCATCTACAACTTTAGGCATACATGCTCGTTCTTGGTTCCTTGCTTGCGATATATCTTTATGATCAGTCGATTGTACTTGCTGTATAGACAACCAGATGTATTCTAGTCTTCGTAACCAGCCAGGATCATCATATGTCACCTGTTTGACTGTTTTGGTTTTGATATTGTGTAAATTTTCTGTTGGAAAATGCGTACACTCGATCCATAAGCACATAAAAGTCTTGATATATATACTATAGTTCTAATTCAATAAAGAACATGAATTAACAAACCAAAGATGTATATCAAGTCGTGGCATATTATTTAGAGTCTAATTATAAATGTTTTAATTTTTTATTAACGAGAATTTTACCAAAAGCAAGCAAAAAGTCAGAAAGAAAAGAAAACTTTAAAAATTATGAAACAATTTACAATAAGAACAACAAAATTTTTGGAAGAAGTTACAAATTGTGAGACATCATGATCGGTGCTAGTCTTTAGAATCCAAAACTCTTGGAATGCTATGTGAAACAATCTGTCAAAAAAAATGTAAATGAACAAAATTAAATCGTACTAAAAAGTGCTATGTTAATTCGATATTTCTACTACTACTACAATTACCGCCAAATACGATCCTGATAGGCCCATTTTTAGAAGTGTTTCGCTAAGCTACTGATCATTTGATGCGTGGTTTTGTGACCTTACAACAGGTTTTACCTCTCGAGGGATCTCAAGAGGCTTACAACCCCACCAGGCAGTGTACCTCACCGATGTAGTATAAGATAGTGGTAAGTACGGGGGATTGATCGTTCTCTCACAGGGAATAGTGTTCGTTAGGATAGAAAAACTACTCTAATAGGTCTAGGGGTGGAAGGAAGATTCTTTTTATATTTTTATATTTTATGGAAAGCAATTAAAATCTCGGTTTTGGAAGAAGGGCGGAATTAGTTGTTAGTCAACTAACCCAAGATTACTACTTATGCAAATTAAAATAAAATAAATATCTAAACTATTGTGGTTGTGAAAACAATATGGAGAAAGTTGTGTTTACTTAGATTTCATTACTCCCTAACTATCTTTTACCGGTTAATTGATATGTATGTTACTTGTATGGATGAAGGGTGTATTCCTAATAACTCATGGAGTGGCATACATATCTCTCCAATTCTATGAGCTCTTATCTCGCCCTATGCCATGCACGGCACAACCATAGGGGTTGTAAACAGTGGCTCATGCGTTAAATATTACTTTAATAGCCTAGTATGCCTTGGCTACATGTTTCCCAAGACGTTCAAGCACGTTACCATAAAGGGGGTTGGCCAGTTTTCTTGAGCCTAACATTGATGGAACATTCATCCCAACAAACAACAACACACCAATTAACCAATAATTAATAGTTAGGTTTCATTTGATCTAAGCAAACACAAGAAGAATTTAGCTACACATGTTAATTAAAAGACAAGAAAGATATATAATCAACTAACACATAGACATATTGATTGAATTAAAGTGAAGACTTATCTTTAATTAAGCATGAGGGTTCCAAGGGTTGGAAACCCTAAAAAGTACAGGGAATTCGTCTTTAGGGTTTGCCCTAAAAGTTCTCCACAAAGTTCCACTAAAGTTCCACACTAATGAATGAAAATTAGAAAACTATATATAGATTTTACACTCTGACGGCGTCAGGTTATAAGGGCTGATGCCGTCAGCTCGCCGCCATTAGGTATCTCGGATGGCCTAGATCCACTTCTGACGTCGTCACCTTATAAAACCTTTTGGGCCGTCACTCTTTAACTTTACTCCTGACGGCCTACGTTTCCTAACACCTGACGGCGTCAGGTGTTAAATCCTCTGGCCCGTCATTTGAAAATTGATTTCCACTCTTTTGTCAAGGCTTTCTGACGGCGTCACCTTGTGACTTCTGACACCGTCAGGTTGTAAATCTTCAACTTTTGAGACTTTGTCGTTTTCTTCACTTTTATGCTCCAAAAACGTCCAAATATGCATGTTTTTCAGAATTCCTCTCAAAAGTACCTAAAATGACAAAAGGAACGATTTAGGGCAATATTTGATCACATTTATACGAATTAGGGCTTAAATGACCCCCTAAAAGCGTAACACTTTTCGTCTCATCAGTGGGCTGCTAATTCCTTTGGCCTATCTCCTGATCTTTCTCTCAATAACAAGATTAAAAAACTTAGAGTGGATATCAAGGTGTGGACGTCGAACAAAATTGCAGACCAAAATAAGACGAGAGATGATCTATCTCATAAGTTATTGAATTGGGACACAAGGGCTGAAGTGGGCCTTATTTCAGATAGGGATATCGATAAAAGAGATGAGTGGTTGATGGACCTCAACCACCTTGATCAATTACACAGAGAAGACCTCAAGCAGAAATGTCGAATAAGATGGGCTATCGAGGGCGACGAAAACTCCAGGTTTTTTCATTCTTTGCTCAAATCCAAGTATGCTAATTCCAACATCAATGGGATTCATGTTAATGGGGTCTGGTGTGATTCCCCGGATGTCATCAAACAAGCAGCGGTTGATCACTTCTCTTCCAGGTTCAAAGAACTTTCCTTGTCCAGACCTCTTTTATTAATTCCCTATTTAAAAGATTGTCGACATGTGATGCTAATTTCCTGGTATCTTCAATTACTCTGGAAGAAATTAAAGAGGCTGTTTGGGGTTGTGAGGGCTCCAAGGCCCTGGGGCCTGACGGTCTCAATTTTNCTTTATAAAGGGTTGTAACGTAAGGTGTAGGGATATGATAACACGGTTTGGTTGGAATAAGGGGTATTTAGTGGTGGCGAGTTAATTATCATGATCAAATACATGCACTCTACATCGTTGCTTAAGTCAAGACTCGACTCAATCTTAGTCTAAATATGAAATAACAAAAACTAAAAAGAACATAAAAGGAAACGGGATGGTAGTCCGTATGTTTTTCTTCTTTCTTTTTCATATTTTTTTGTATTTTTCTTGATTTTTTTGATTTTTTTTTTCATACACTCTTGCCCTACCATCCAAAATAATACATCATAGGGGAGTTGCATTCCCCTTACACTTGAATCTTTACATAACTTTACAATCACTATTCTAATGACTCGAATTAAGATAATTGAAAAACTTGGAGTACTTTTTTAAATATTTAGCACGTATGGGGGTAATAATATTGCTCTTCCCCATTACTTTATCACACTAGTACTCTACCCATGAGTCCCAATCGTCCCAAAATAATATGTACAAGGATATGACTTAACTTAGCAACCATGTAATTGACCGGATAAGTAACTAAGGGTTTAACAAATGTTTTCACAATAATGCACCAAAGGTGGGTGCATACAAGGTAGGCTAAGGCGATTTGGGTGTACATTTAGTGGGGTGTAAACAAATTCTCACTTTGAGTAAGATGCTCAAAGGTCGAAACGAAAGGATAGGCTCGGAGGGGTGTACTAGGGGTATCGTGTACCAAAAATGGATACAACGCAAAGGGTGTGGGAGAATTACTTGACCAATGAAGTCAATGTAATTATAACAAATATACGGGTGTAAAACAATGGGTTAATCCTAATGCCTCTTATCATGTCGTAGATCTTAACTACACGAATGTAGTCTCACTTGTGGATTTGAGATGGTCCTAACGCAAGTTCTAGAATCTAAATACTACCGGTACTCACATCATAGCACCAAAGAGACGCTCATATTTGGGGTAGAAAATTTTTGGGGTAGAAAATTTTTTAGTGGTACAGTTTTGTGCTAGTCATACAACTTCCTATCCATGAGACGCTCATTAAGATCAAGGTTTCACTTCTAAATGTTGTAAAAAATTTTAAATTGGCGCTAAAATTGCCCTAACAAATATTTTTCTTGGTTTTATTACAAATTTACTATCAAATAAAGCAAAACATCAAGCATAGGTATATTCTCAACGGTGCTTTCATTTACCCCCCTTACACTTAAACCGAACATTGTCCCCAATGTTCAAATAGAAGACGTAAAAGTAAATAAGATGAAAGAATGAAATCAAATACTCCCCTGAATCGTTTGTTGTGGATAGTGAGGTAACATGGTTAGATCCTCTTCCAAGATAGACGAACGTTCAAAGCTTCCCTTCCAAAATAATAAACGTCTTCTTATCCAAAATAACCTGTTAACCTGAAAAAGATAAAGGCCAACCTCGCGTAAAATCGGCGGTAAAATCTATATAATAAGATATAATGCTTGTGGAATGAATATATTGCAGAATTCCTGGAGATTATAAGTTAAAGAATTGACAAAACTTTTTAAGTTTCCGAAAAAATACAAAACTTTCAAAATTTGCAGAAAATTATAACCTGACGCCGTCAGGTGTTAATACTGACGCCGTCAGAAAGTTCTGACAGAATTCTCATGTTAAGCTTCCGGGAAAAATTCGGGAAAATCTAAATCTTACTTCCTGGAATTCCTGCAAAAATTCATTATGACTCGATACAAGCATTTGACTCAAACAAGTACTAATATGTAGGTTAATTTCGTTGTTATGATTCATGTCCATTCGTTCTTTATAAACCGATTTGGATTTCCCTTACACTTAGCTTTTGCAAAACACCTTTATATGTAGTTAAGACGAAGTTAAAAACAAAATAAAGCATTTTCACAATTTAGTTTGAAGCATGAATCAATAACAAGAAATATAACTTACATACGGAAACAAATAAAATCAAATAAACACACAAAAACAAACAAAACATGGGTTGCCTCCCAAGAAGCGCTTTTCTTTATTTACGAGTCTTGTAGCTAGACTCAAAGTCACCGTACGTTACGTGACTTCGTCGTTGGTCTCGGTTCCTAAGTCATCCTCTTTTCCGGTTTTGTATTCGGGCCCTAAGTTCAAACAATCCTTATAGAAACCGAAAATCCTTTTCATGACATAGTCTACTCCCCTACGTCTATCCTCATCATTCCTATAGTAAACCGCTTGTTTGAGCTCCTTCTCAACGTTTGACAAGTGTTGGTATTGCTCTATCTTATACGGCATTTGGTAGTTCACCTCATCGGTCTCATCCTTAAATGTGACTATCCCTAAGGAAGGTTCATGAGTCATTCTAGAGACCTCGATAAATGGTTTGCCTAAGACTACTTGGGTCACACTTGCATCGATTATTGGGCGGATATCTTCTACAATCACAAAGTCGGTGACATAGGTAAAGTTTCCTACATAAACCGGTAATCCTTTAACTCTTCCCGTGAAGTTACTAATCCATCCCTTATCGGGAAACACTCTATACCCTAGTTGACTTTTCATTATCAAATTGTATTGAGCTCTAGTCATGATGTTAATGGGTGATCTAGGGTCAATGTACGCTTTCCAAATATGCAAATGCCCGATGTTGCATGGTATGTTGAGATTAGATGGATCGCCCACCTTGAAAATTGGGTTACCTAGGATGTATGGGGTCTCGGAGTCATCGAATAGATTCTTATGATATGCTCGCTCTTCCTTAGTGGGTAACCTATTGAAGTAATCCTCCTCCTCTACTTCTTCTATTTCGCTAACCTTAGCCTTCCTATCATCCTCTAATTCCTTACTCTCATCCTTTGATTCACTATCATTCTCACTCCTATCAATTGGTCTAATGGTCACAACGTTTACGAAGTGGACATGTTTGGATGAAGAGGGGTCCTTGATTTGTGGTTCGCTATTGGTGTTTCTAGCGTCCTTTTGTGGGGGTGATAGCACTTGGTTGTTGAGGGCTTTCAACAAGTTGTCAATTTTATTGGTCATCTCTACTTGTTGTTGATTGAATTCGGATGTGAATTTAGCTATGCGAGCTTCTTGAGATGCCATAAAATTGGACATCAATCCTTCAAAGTTGTTGGTACTACCATAGTTGTTGGAAGGATTGTTGTTGAAGGTACGGTTTGAGGAATTACCGTTGGGTTGAAACCGGTTAGGTGGGTTGGAAGAATTGTTTTGGGGTGCGTTTTGGTTTGACTTCCACCTAAGGTTGGGGTGATTTTTCCATGAGGGGTTGTATGAATCTCCATAAGGGTTTGGCTCGGGTTTGAAAGTGTACCACTTATCTCCCGCTCCGTCGGTACGCGTGGATGCGTAGTCCGCAAAAGCTTGTTCGGGGAGTTCCATGCAATCACGAGTGTCGTGGGGACCACTACATAATTCGCACGAAGAAGTGATTTTGTTCACTTGGCTTGAAGGTTTAGGAGCTTCGTAGGATTTCATGAGAAACTTGACTTGGTCTTCAAGTTCTATGATCCTACGGTCGGAAGTGCTTGAATTATTCGAAGGCAAAGATATTGCCTTGACCGTTTTATTCAAATCACGGGGATCATTCCAACTTTCGTTGTCATATAGAGCAAGATCTTCTAGGAGATCCCATGATTGTTCCGCACTTAGATCACGTAGCTTGCCACCGGCCGCTTGGTCAATGGTTTGCCTCGTGTGGAGATTGATGTGGTCATAGAAGATTTGGACTTGGAGCCAAAGGTCTATGCCATGATGAGGGACTTTTTGGAGTAAGTCCTTGAATCGAGTCCATGCCTCGTAGAGGGTTTCGCCTTGGCGTTGTTGGAACGCCAAGATATCATTCCTTAGCTTGGTAGTTCTCCCCGGTGGGAAAAATTGAGCAAGGAAACGAGTTGTGAGATCGTCCCAAGAGGTGATGGATCCTGCGGGAAGTCGCTCAAGCCATTGACTAGCTTGGTCCCGTAGAGAGAATTGGAAGAGACGCAATCGGGTCGTCTCTCGAGTTGCAACATCAAGGTCTATGGAATCTACGATTTTGAGGAAATCCTTGAGATGTTGGTTTGGATCTTCGGAACGAAGTCCATGGAATGCGCATCCGCTTTGCACCAACCGGATGGTGTCGGATCGCAAGGGAGTGACATTGGCTCCTTGAGTGAGCTCAATGGTGTTTCGATAGCCAAGGTGGCTAGGTCGGGAATACTCTCCTAAGGTGCGGGGTCTAGGAGGTTGGTTTGGTTGTGGTGGGTGGTTTGGTTGAATTGGGTTGTTGGGATCAAGGATGTTACCACCTTCCATGATGGCGGATGGTAAAGATTACGAACAAAAACACGAAGAAAAAGATAGACTAAAGAAATCCTAGAAAATGAAAATAAAAATCTCACTAGAAAGGAATCTAGTGAGTAGACCTAAAGAAATAAAAATTCTACCTAAACAATAACTATTCCCCGGCAACGGCGCCAAAAACTTGATGCGTGGTTTTGTGACCTTACAACAGGTTTTACCTCTCGAGGGATCTCAAGAGGCTTACAACCCCACCAGGCAGTGTACCTGACCGATGTAGTATAGGATAGTGGTAAGTACGGGGGATTGATCGTTCTCTCACAGGGAATAGTGTTCGTTAGGATAGAAAAACTACTCTAATAGGTCTAGGGGTGGAAGGAAGATTCTTTTTGTATTTTTATATTTTATGGAAAGCAATTAAAATCTCGGTTTTGGAAGAAGGGCGGAATTAATTGTTAGTCAACTAACCCAAGATTACTACTTATGCAAATTAAAATAAAATAAATATCTAAACTATTGTGGTTGTGAAAACAATATGGAGAAAGTTGTGTTTACTTAGATTTCATTACTCCCTAACTATCTTTTACCGGTTAATTGATATGTATGTTACTTGTGTGGATGAAGGATGTATTCCTAATAATTCATGGAGTGGCATACATATCTCTCCAATTCTATGAGCTCTTATCTCGCCCTATGCCATGCACGGCACAACCATAGGGGTTGTAAACAGTGGCTCATGCGTTAAATACTACCTTAATAGCCTAGTATGCCTTGGCTACATGTTTCCCAAGACGTTCAAGCACGTTACCATAAAGGGGGTTGGCCAGTTTTCTTGAGCCTAACATTGATGGAACAATCATCCCAACAAACAACAACACACCAATTAACCAATAATTAATAGTTATGTTTCATTTGATCTAAGCAAACACAAGAAGAATTTAGCTAAACATGTTAATTAAAAGACAAGAAAGATAGATAATCAACAAACACATAGACATATTGATTGAATTAAAGTGAAGACTTATCTTTAATTAAGCATGAGGGTTCCAAGGGTTGGAAACCCTAAAAAGTACAGGGAATTCGTCTTTAGGGTTTGCCCTAAAAGTTCTCCACAAAGTTCCACACTAATGAATGAAAATTACAAAACTATATATAGATCTTACACTCGGACGGCGTCAGGTTATAAGGGCTGACGCCGTCAGCTCGCCGCCATTAGGTATCTCGGATGGCCTAGATCCACTTCTGACACCGTCACCTTATAAAACCTTCTGGGCCGTCACTCTTTAACTTTACTCCTGACGGCCTACGTTTCCTAACACCTGACGGCGTCAGGTGTTAAATCCTCTGTCCTGTCATTTGAAAATTGATTTCCACTCTTTTGTCAAGGCTTTCTGACGGCGTCACCTTGTGACTTCTGACGCCGTCAGGTTGTAAATCTTCAACTTTTGAGACTTTGTCGTTTTCTTCACTTTTATGCTCCAAAAACGTCCGAATACGCATGTTTTCCAGAATTCCTCTCAAAAGTACCTAAAATGACAAAAGGAACGATTTAGGGCAATATTTGATCACATTTATACGAATTAGGGCTTAAATGACCCCCTAAAAGCGTAACACTTTTCGTCTCATCATCATTCTCGAACTTATATTTTCTATGTCCCACCAACAAAAAATCTATTTTCGAGAGATGCATGAATAATGCATTTGTGATTTCTTTGCTGCCCATCATTGCAGATGGGAAATCTTAAGTATTGAAGATCATTACCTTGAGATTGCAATGAGTCGGGATTGTTTTAATTTTTTTGGAATTACTGGCTTAAAAAGTCATTGATCATAACATATAATTTCACACTTTTAAATGTGAAAATCTATTAAATTGTGCTATGGTTTATACATCATCTTCTTATTTTTTAACATTTTGTCTTCTCCAATGTAATGATTATTTTACCTTATTTTTTCCCCTATTTACAACACATTTACTACAAACGTATCTTTTTACATCAATTATACTTTTTGTATTAAAAAAAATTGTATTTTTACAAAATTTCAAAAATTCAACTTATAACTAAAAGAAGAAGAAGAAGAAGAAGAAGAGAGAAAGAAAAAAAAAAAAANTTGTAACCTTAATTTAGAAACTAGTTTTACAGACTATGTAAAATAGTTGGCTTTTTATAACTTTTATATAATACTTAATATTTTAATGAACTTTATAAAAATCGTATTTAATATTAGATTTTTTTTTTAATTGAACATAAACTATATGTTAGCAAATTATAAAGCAAAGCCGAGCTTTTATGAAATTTAAAAATAGTTGGAATTTGACACACGTTTGCTTGGTTCAGGAATTACTAAGGTTGCAAATGATACAAGGGCAAAATGTTTCTGTGAAGATGTACCCACCTGTTCAGCATCAACCAGAACCGGGTTATTAGCCGCCACGTTAGTAGCTTGGTCACTTAATATTAAACACCACTCGAACCAGCCATAATATCATCCTCGCCCACACTAGAGTTTGGGATATCAGATTGACAAGCAGCTTCTTGTTGAGATGATGGATCCTAACTCGTAGTTCTAATACTCCCTCCGTCCCATATTAAGTGTCCACTTTCATAATGCACAAAGTTTTAGGAGATTCCACTAACTAAACTCTCCATCAATCAAATATTATTTTTACCCACTAAAGTCCCATCTTATTGGTTGAAAGGTACAAGTTGTAACACCCCCAAAAATAGGCCGCAGCGGAAGATGATGTCGCTGGGGTGCTACTATTACATTGGTACCACAACACACAGTAAAGAGAACGAATTTACCGTATCCATTTAAATGAAATTTCATAATCAAAAGTATTTTATTTTACATCTTTCAAATTAATTGCAGAAATGAGGCCCATAAAAGAAAGTAAGCGGTCCCAAATGAATATCAAAGTAGTCTATGACCATGCCGCCCAGTGCCTCCAAAGATAGATTATTGCCTTAAGAACCTGAAAATACATGCTAAAAGGTCAGCATAAAGCCGGTGAGTTCATAGATTTAATATAAAACAGTAAAGTTGGACCACCAGCAAAACATGTGGGAAATTCATCGAACATAATGTCATACAAAAGTTAGGGAAAATATTTTGATTGCGCTAAGTTCATGACACCGAAACCTGTAGGTGTCTATGCACCCAAGCAATGTAGGCAACAAAGTACCCAAGCAATGTTGGCGACTACGCACCCAAGCAATGTAGGCAACAAAGTACCCAAATAAAGTAGGCGACTACGCACCCAAGCAACGTAGGCAACAAATTACCCGAGTAATGTAGGCGACTACGCACCCAAGCAATGTAGGCAACAAAGTACCTAAGTAATGTAGTTACCGGTTCCTAAATTAGACAATCTGTAAACAGCTTAAATTTATGCACCGGTGTCCATGAGTAAAGATCAAGTAGGTAATGAGTAAATAATATTGCATTCGAATAATCAAACAAGTATTTAGGTGAAGCAGGAAATGTTTTGAGTAATCAACCATGTGTATAAATAAGGCGAGTAATGAATTTAAGTAAAACAAGCATGTATCTCCCCCAAAGAATTTGTAAAGTAATTAAATGAGTAAAAGTAGGGCTATGACTCACCTCAGTAAAGTATCATAAACAGTAATGGCATGCACGTAGATCGGGGTCCGGTAGCTTTAACCGCAACCTAAATAAGTACTATGTCTTAGGTTCGGCAAAAAGGTCATAATATGCAAGTTTACACTCTAATATATCACCCGTACATGTTTGTTGTAAAGTTTAGTGATTCAAATATAGTTACGTCAATGTTTTAATAGTTAAGGTATATTTCCTAAGAGACCTAACAAATATATCTCATAGTTAACCTAACAAATATATCTCATAGTTAAGTTATAGTGGTCTCGTTAATAAGTATCTTGAAAAGTTTTCCGACTCGACTAATAAGAATGCTACAACTTTTGTTTAGGTCGCTTCGGCTTGTTTGAACTTTAAGGGCTCGAGATATGGCTTTGAAAATAAAATTCAGCGCATAGTATTTATTAAAAGCTGATAACATAATAAGTTTTGTCAAAAATTTCAACGAGCCATAACTCCCTCGTTTTAACTCCGTTTCCTAAGTTTAATATATCCCTGCGAATGTATTTAAGTGTACTAACCTATTTCTAAAGTCTTGGATACCCGGTTTATCATTTAAAGTCGTGTTTTGCCTTAGGAAAAAATTTTAACAGCAAGGTATTTTCAGAAAAATAGTTTTAATTGTCTAGACTTCAAACCATCGTAACTTATTCGTTCTAAATCCGTTTTTGCCGGTTCAAGTGACCACGTTTTCGTTATAAAGTCTATTTTCAATTGTTCTAGTCAAACTTACTAAAAGTTAACCGGTTTTTCTGTTTAACTGAAACGGAACAGCCTCTTTGCATAAGTGTCCAAACACGCTTTTTCCTAGTTTCTAATGTCCAAATCTGCTTACAACAACACTAAATCTATTCCTAACTTTTCCACCAATTTGTCAAGAGTATGAATCAAGTTTATGACATAGAAAACTAGTTGTCACTTAATATGTTTAAGGAAGATTTTAGAAACATGTACTAAGGTGATACTTGTATATATTTAAACATGACATTAGCTCAAATCACGAAATAGCTCATGATTTTAGAAATGTAAGATTGTAAAAATTAGGTTAGTGACTTACTTGAGGTGGTTAGTATGATGAAGAGATGAAAATCTCAAGTTTTACCCAAAACCTAAACCCTTTTGCAACACAAATGAGCTATAATAGCTATATACTTGAACTTGAAAACTAATCTTCCTTTCTTTCTTTTCTTCTTGGATCGAAGTATATATGAGAGTGAACAGAGTGTTTGAGTTTTTGGTGTAAGTAAATGAATGTGCCCAAGGTTAGTTTCTTATAGGGGAAAAGACAAAACTGGACCGGGCGACCACTTCTTATACCCACTTTTAGATTTTTTTTTTTTTTTTTTCATTTCTCATAGTGGATCAGGGCAACTTCTAAATTGAGCGACTCAACATGAAAGTGACACGTGTCCACATATTTTATAATAAAGTACACAAAGTGAATAGTACTTGTAAGGTATGTGTCGGGTATAATGTATAGGGCAACCTGTACGTTGTTGAGCAACTCGTATTGGGCAACTTTTTTTTTTATATTTGTTTAACAACAAGCTTCTTGGGGAAGCTTCACTTTACTACAATTAATACCATATTTAATTAACTAACCACTCACCTAATTAACCTCACTCATGTTATAAATAAACACATAACTCCCTCTATTCTCATCTTCCTCCATTTTAATTATTATATTGTTTTTTTATAGTTTGTATCCACTTTGGGTGTGAATTGAGTTGATTCATCATGGTTAGTCTTTTCGTCGATTATTTATTTAAAAGTAGGGTCAAATGCTCAACTTTACACACACAAAAGATTAGAAAACCCTAGTAATATGATGGTAGGCAATGTTGTGAAGATAAGCTCAATTATGCTTGTATCTTACGCTCATTTATTTAAGAGACAAGGTGTTTGGGATCACTTATTTCAAAGTGCTTATAGACTCTCAAATCTTAAAATAAGCACTTAGTTACTCTACAACAAACATAAGCATTTGTATTCAAATGCTCAAAACTTCTTATTTGCTTGAAAATAAGCCGATAAGCACTTAAATAAGCAATCCAAACATCCTCTTACACTTACCGGATCGCTTAATAAAACTATTTATCTGCATTGCCTTGTATAAACCACTTTTGAGGTTGTTTATCCAAACTGATTATCTAATTATTTGTAAGTGAATCGAATAAGCAACTTGAAGTTTTCTATTTAGAAATCAATAAACAAATAGACATTTTTTATAAGCGGTGCCAAACACCTCCCTTGAGTCGATTTTGATTGCCAAATGGGGATTATGACCCCATCCTCAATGATTCAAGTTAGTTAGACCAAATACTGTAATATATTTTGTTCCATAAGTTTGTGGTGACCTTTCTTATGTACTAAAGTTACAACAGAACCTTGAAGGGCCACATTATTATTTGTTTTGTTTTGGAGTGAAATGTCGCGAACATACAATTTTATTTTTCAGTGGTTCATATAGTGAGAAAGATTGTGGGAAAAGGCATTCTCATTGATTACTTAGTATGAGCGGCTAAGAGTGGTCTTGGCTTGCTAAAACATTTGCTCTTTCTCTATAAACATCCAAATTTTGGGTGGGATAATGGTGGTTCTTGTTGTTTAGGGGGAAGGGCAGGGGGCCCGAGTGTCGTGATGATAGATATTGAATATGAGGACATAAAGTTTTATTTTTATCATTTGATTACATTGCTGATTTTTAAGATTTGTTACTATTTGGATTAGATGCTTTTGAATTTGAGCCTCAATTCTTTAACTTTTAAATGAGTGCATATACATTGATTTTATCCTCACGCCCATATTCTTACACTCTCTTTATGGTTAATGATTGAATACATTTTGGGTGTCACATTCTTATAATCAATTATTGTTTGGTAGATCATTTGCAAAAGGTGGATAGTCTAGTCTAGTGTAATCAAGTAACCTTTGTTTTAATTGGACTTATCATCAAATCATTAAGCAGAACTAATACCTTTATCTTTAGTACATTGCATACTGTTACATTTATTTACCTTATCTGTTCACTTTCGCGGCTATTTGGGATCGTCGTCCTATAGTTAGATCAATCATTTGGCTTCATCCTATTACATGATAAATCTAAAGCATGTATTCGGATTGGATTCTAACTGCATAAAAACAAGATAACATACTGGTTTTCGGGTCCATGGATTATATAAATAAAACAGGCCTGCCATGTTAGGTTCGGTAACATAATAAGTAACTTGTTAAGTTCTTGTCTCTTCTAATTTTTTGCTTATATAATGACAATTTTGTTTTAGTTACAATACAATACAATAGTTGACGTACTTGGCATAATACATTTTGTCCAAATTCCAACCAGTGTCATTTAATCATAATTGCATTGTTAAACAAAGATCGTCTTTACTCTTTATTAAGATGTATCATTCTATTATTCACATGAACATTACATATGTTATTGTTGACAGTGGGATTTTACAAAGTAGTGGCACCTTTTTTAGGGTTGTCCTACCACAGTTGTGACGTTTATATGAAAACAAATTACCTTTTGGTCCCATAAGAATCATTAAATAATTTGTTGTAATTCACTTTCTGTCAAAAGATTCACTTTAGTTTGGACAAACAAAGGTCTCTAGCGCATATTATAGTAAAAAGATGCAATTATTGTGGTATCTAGGGATGTTAAAGGGATCAAGTAAAAAATTGCTGTTAAGATGTAATTTTTATTTTTCAGAAAACAATATGGTAATGAACATGGTTGTTTATTCCAGGAATTGAGGCTCGGGGTTTTATTTTCGGTCCTCCAATCGCACTTGCTATAGGGGCAAAGTTTGTTCCATTAAGGAAGCCAAAAAAACTACCTGGTATGTCACAACTTCCATTTCTATAATGTCTTGGGCAGAATGGTGCTGGAATAATTTAACACGTCCTTTGAGAGAAAAGTTTACTACGCAGTACATTAATTCTTAAGGTTGCAAATGAGGCTTTTATAAAGGTGCTTCTATTTTATGCCGGTTGTCCATAAAATTCAAATTTTAGAATCATATACTCATGTTTATCACCTGAATGAACACAAATAAGCATCCGTAAGACATTGCAGCAAACCGCAGTCTGCAGGGATCGTTTTCTCTTACTGAAATAGAAATAAAAAAAAAAAAATCACAATTCGGGCCCAATGTGGAATCTTTGAGAAATTTTAGTTTGGGCTTAGATAAATTTTTATGGGCTCAATGTATAACTTGGGCCTAACTCATCAATCTGATCCACAACATATACACCTGTGAGGCTGTGTCATGAATATACTATAGTTTAGCAAGTGGTTTATGAGATAAACAAGTGTGAGGTTTATAAATACAGGTGAAGTGATATCAGAAAAGTATATATTGGAATATGGGTCAGATTGCATTGAAATGCATGTTGGGGCAGTAAAATCTGGAGACCGAGCTTTAGTTGTTGATGACTTAATCGCTACTGGTGGCACCCTTTGTGCTGCAATGAACTTACTCGGTACCTCTTTCTTCATATGCAACATTAGAACCTAGTATTAAAGATTAATGTCTTTGTCGGTACATGAAAAGATCTTAATATTAACATAACAAAACTCCATCATTTATCTTGTTTCCCAGAGCGTGCTGGAGCTGAAGTTGTTGAGTGTGCTTGCGTGATAGAAGTACCAGACTTGAAGGTAAAAAAGAAAAACATATATTATGCCTATGACTTTCCAAACAAACAACATTTTTGTTGGGTTAATTTCATTAAATTAATTTTTTTCCTTAATGCAGGGCCGTGAACGACTGAGATCACATGGGAAGCCACTGTACGTACTTGTTGAGTCGCAGTTAGAGCCAACTTTACCGTGATTATATTCTGAATGATGATTATTTTGTCTTTCCTACATCGTGGAAAACGTGTACACTTAGAGAGGTCTTATTGGCCATAGCTCTTGATCGGAACATCTCTGTCAAGTGGTAAATTTTGGTGATGAAACCTTGATGCCTCAAACCAAAGATTTAGATTTCTTAATTGTGTTGTTTGGTTATTTGCATAACCTAATTTAACGTTCTTCATAAAGCTTATTTTGCTACTGAATTACATGCACATAAATGGGAATGAATAGCATTTGCATGTCACAGCATACAATTTATAAACTTTATTATGTTTAATGTTTTCACTCACAAAAAGTTCGTTATAATTACACGTGATGGTCCTTTAAGACGAGACAGATAAATTTTGTAACATTTAATCATGGTTGAAAGTTAGGATATGTCAATACATTTTAATTTACATTGTGTTATTGTAAGCATGTTTTTCATTTTGCCTGAAAAAACTTATAGCTTGACGATTTACAACATTTTTTCTGGCACAAGTGGTACACACCATGTAGTATGCGATTTCGATCTCAACCAACACACATGAAACTCACGGTAACTGTTCGTGGTGTACGACTTCTGTAAGCTTATCTTAGTTCCAACTTATAGAACCTGAACAAGAACTACATTCACATTGTTGTTTTCATGTCTTATGTCTAGGTGTCTTTCAAATTAAAATTTCCGTATTTAGAGTCTAATCTAAAATTTGTCCCCCTTAGTATGTTTCATTTAAAATTTACTAGATCAGGTAATTCCAAATGATCAGGAGATCAGAGATGTGCCAGATATCTAATCAGTTAAGCCGAAAATTTTCATTATAAAGAATCACCCCAAGTCTTAAGCCTAACAACCTGCCCAACATTCAACATTCAAAGAAAATCAGTCCAAGAGTAAAGACAAAAAGTCCAATTGTCCGAATGTCCGATTATAATTATAATAACTTCACTTTAAAAGGAGTCCATCAAACCCAAAATGAAATGTCTTTCGTTTTCTCAATTTACTTGTAAACACTTAGTTTATGTTTGGTCTAATGGAACAAAATGATAAAAGGAATGGAATGAACAATGTAATCGAATGAGCCATTACTATTCGGTCGTCTTGTCTAGCTGTTATGTTGTAATAGAATGAATCATCTTCACATGTTGTTTGCTATGTTCTCATGGACATTGCTTATGAATGAATATGAGAAAATGTCATTTCAAAGAATGTAATGAAATAAAAAGAAGGGGTAGTCATGGAATGAAATAGTGGTTAAGGGTGTGATAAAATGAATCAAGGTATATGTTATTCCATTCAAATACACAAAACAAACACTACATTAATCATTTTCATCAAAACAAACAATATTTTTCAATACGATCTTAATTTTCACAATCAAAGCTAACCAATTTTAAAGTTTAAGAAAAAAAAAATAAAAAATAAAATAAAATAAAAAACAACCTTTGATTTTGTGTTGCTTTTAGACACTCATAATATATTGTATAAATAATTGGACATTAAATTATAACAATATGTTATCAACAAGCTTCAAAACGATAGTTGTTAAGATCCTGATTCTGATTTTAAGATTTTACGATACTACAAAGCAAAAACGATCCAGACTCTATGTAGGATTTTAGCAAGTGTAGGATCTTAAAAGACCCCGATATTGACCATAGCATCTTAAGATCTAATCTGATCCGATCTTACTTTTCTCGAACCTCAAATTTAAAACCTACAAAGTTATGGATTATGTTTATAGAACTAAAAAAAAAAAAAAAAAAAAAAAAAAAAAAAAAAGTTAATCTCCTTAAACATTTCATATTCATAATTTAGAACAACTTTTCCATGAAATATTTATATAATTTTGTGTTTATAATATATAATAATTTGTATATTTGAATAGTATTAAAAGACTATTAAAAAAGGGATAATTCCAAAAATGACCAAGATGCTCAATCGATGGGGGATTTTTGACCTTTGATTTGAAAATTCATATTTTGATCAGTTGCCCAACGCAACACTTAACGGGGGGACGCCAAGTGACGATTTTTTGGGCAACGCCGCCAAATTTTGGGCAACTTGGCGTCCCATGGGGGCGACACGTTTTGGTCAACCGAGCGCGATTGGTCAAAATAACAGTATAAATATAATCTCTATCTGATTTTACAATTTCTATATTGCGAAAAAAAAAAAACGATCTCAGTAATGAGTAAGATACTCATCTTAAAAACTTTGCTCAAAACCACAATTAACAACAAATTTTTCACAAAAATAGACATAATTAAAAAAAACCATGCTTTGAAAAACGAAAGAGCAGTAAAAAGCTTTGAAAAACTTGGACCAAAAACTAAAAAAAAAATCCCATCTCACCGGAAAACTAACAAACCAACCACCATGACACAACAACCACAACCACCACCACAACCACCGTCACCATCACTCCTCACCCACCTAACCACCATAGACACCTCCATCTCCCTAACACTCTACACCTTAACCCAACCACTCATCCCATACCCCCTCCTCAAAACTCCTCGAACTCTCGGCGAGGCCGTCTCTTCTTCCCCCATCCCTTCCCTCCTCTCTCTCACTCCCACCAACTCCCTCTCACCAAAATACATCGTTCCTAAACCTACTCATAGGCGCCTTACTAGATCTCATTATAATCGGTTTAACCAAACACTTTGTGAAACGACGTCGTCCTGTTTATAACAAACACATGTTTTTGTCGTTTTCTGTTGACCAGTATTCGTTTCCTAGTGGTCATGCTTCTAGAGTTTCGTTCATTGCTTCTTTGATTTGTTTTTATGAGGATGTGGATGTGTTGTTGTTTGGGAGTGTGAGTGTGTGTTTGATTGTTTGGGCGAGTGTTACGTCGGTTTCGAGAGTGTTGCTTGGGCGGCATTTCGTGTTTGATGTTGTTGTGGGAGGGGCGATTGGTGTGGCTAATGCGGTTTTCGTCTTTCGCTATTTTAATTGTGAGTTTTTTGGCGTAACGAAATTGTTGTTATCGTAGCTGTTTGTTGTTGTTCTCTATTGTGTTTTGTATTGTATTGTGTACGATTTATATGAGAAATTATTGATTCGGATTTTTTTGGCCAACAATTTGTTGTTAAGTTTTCGTAGTTGTGATGATTGATTAAGAGGGATCTTACACGTTGAGAATCGGGTAATAGTAGATTAGTAAATGCTTTTAGTTGAGCCGCCGCGGAGCTATCTTAAAATGAGTGATAAAACTTTTTTATAATAATGCGTTATAGCCGTGACCTCATTGATCATATGAGAAATTATTCATTCGAATTGTATTAATGATAATTTAATTTGCTATTTTGGTGTATAGTTTTTCTAGTTAGAAGTAATTTGGATTTTGGATTGGTTTAGTAATTTGTAGAACTTTTTTTTGCGTTAAATCACCAAAAAAAGTAAGCGTTCTATACAGACTATGGGTGCACAAAAAGAAAAACGAGCCACTCCAGGATGATCCTGGAGAGTAATTGCTAGACCAATACACAATCTTATACCAAAAATGTACTACAGGTTTAGGACATGCTGCAAACACTGTAAAACAAGAAGCAATAGATAGCAATAAACTAGAAAGAACGGGTGTGACTAAATCAACTCCATGTAAATGACTAATGACTAGGACATTAAGCAATATTGGTCATCCTGTCTCGTTCAATGATGATCGATTGGCAACTTCACTGTCTAATGTGGAATTTCTTTTGAGCAATTAAAGAGGAAGTTTACACATTGATAATAAGGATACACTGGATCAGCTAATACTCATGATTGAGTAATGCAAATGTAATTACTTTTAATCAGCCATCGAAATTATGACCAGTTGCAGACTTGCAGACACTTGATTTGTTATGTTCAGCACTTCCCGATTAAATAATAGTGATTATCTGGGTTATGGTTTCTCAAGTGCTACATTTGTAGGCTACTTGTTGTATGCCATAATTAATTGATTTGATGCTTACATTATGTTTATATTAGTGCAACGTGTAGAGTTGATAACCTTCCGGGGATGTAAATGACCTGGAGGCATCTCTGCTGGTGTAAGTCGGATATGCCAGTTATATGTTCTGAGTGGATAAAATATTTTGTCACTCATTTTAATTGTAACTGTTGTAATTTTAGTAATTATATGGTTATATTTGGGCACATTGGTGATGATAGATAGTTATCAGGTATTTCTACTCATTGATAATCTTTTTAGTGATAGAGTCTACTATCAAATGATGGTAGTTCAGTAGTTGTTTATTTCTGAATTTGTAGCTTCCAACCTAAATTTCGTTACATTTTTGGGGATTAAGATTTTCACCTAAAAGTACACTTATTTTGTGTCTTTTAGAAACACCTTCTTTGCGGACCTTATCGCACATATTGAGACATGCACATACAAAGTTTCTGATTTGACTATAGGCTTTGTTAATTCAGATTTTTCTTGCAGCTGTTCTGCTCAGTGTCTTGATGAAACTGCTTTTAAATGATACTCTGTATATGAAGCCCCTGAATAAGCTTGAGCCGTTAGTCGGTTACTTATATAAAATATGGTTATTGGTGATAAATAGACAACCAGCAATGCTGTATAACTAGTTTTTGTGATAGTGGAATGCTGCTGATAGATTGGTATGGGTTCACATATTCTAAATCTGTTGTCATTGAAATGGGCTGTTTTGTGTGTTTTTTGAAAGTAAGTTTTATTAGACAATATACTTTTCCAGGTTAAGTAGTAAGAGAGTGCATTAGTTGTTGCGTTGTTTCTTGTTCTTGTTATGCTTCATAAACATGTTACACTCTTTTTATCCTAAAAACTTGTGATATGTTTCTCAGACTGTATGCAGTATGCTATACATTAACCACCTGCTATATCTGTGTGTAGAACCATTTACTATAATTACAAAGCTCTAGTGATTATATTGTTGTATTTTTTATATAGTTAAAACTTATTTGGATTGGTTCAGTGATTTGTTGAACTTTTTATGATGTGAACTTAAGATCTTTGTGTTATGCTGATCATTCTATCTTTTTCAATGATGTTTGATTTACAACTCCAATAACTTAATGTGTGTTTGGAAACTGCATTTGTATGGTTAGGAATGTAAATTTAACTCTTACTCAGTTTTAAACTAAATCACGATCATGCTTAAAAAGGCATGCTTGTAACAATTGGAAGTGATACGGTTGTGGTGAATGTCCAATCTTTGATGAGGAGATGGAGGATTGTTACACACTGCTAAAAGGAAATAATAGATTCATAAATGCTTACAGGTCAGCAACAAGCCGTGGCTAGTTACAAACACCTGCTTTGTGATGTCCAACATTTTCAAATTGAATATTAGTAATTATCTTGGTTAGGGGTTCTTAAGGCATACCTTTGTCGAGTACTTTGTTGGATGCCACACTGTTAAATTGTTTAATAGTTTAGTTTCCGATATTCTCTAAACTATTAGATGATGGTAGTTATTTATTTCAGATCCTGTAGCTCTCGAGTGGATTTTTGTTGCACTTATCTTGTGTATTGGGGATCAGATGTTCTGTTACTTTAGATGTACCACTCTTTTATTAGATGTGGGCTTAGAAATAGCACCATCTTTGGGTAACACGTGTTAAAGGTATTGACATGCAGATGATCTGATTTGACTACTCGCTTTGTTGAATTAGATATTTCTAGTAGTTCCTTCGTTCAGTTTCTTGATGAAAATGCTTTGGAATGATAGATGAGGACCCTGAATAAGTATGGGTTAATACTGTGTTACTCTTTGTTAGATGGCACACTATATAACCACATTTGGGACAGTTGTAAGATGCTGGTAGATTGGCATGAGGCAACACATCCTAAATTGTTGTCATTGCCATGGGTTTACTGTGTGTTCTTTGTAACTAACATTATATAACGGGCATAGGCAACATGACATGCTACTTCAGTTGACACTTTAATTTCCCAGGTTAAGTAGTATGATCCCTAAGTGTGTTTGCTGTAAATTTGTTTTTTACTGATGTGCTTTACACGTTTCTACCCTTCCAACTTGTGATATGTATTCTGGTGGGGTGTTGTTATTCATTAACCAACTGTCACTTGTATGTAGACTCCAGATAACAGTAAATTTCATTGTATATGACTTAAAACATCTTTTCCAACTCCCCAAAGAGAAAAATGATATCCACTATAGGAGTTGACGAGATGGCCTTTTCTTTTCGTCTAGTGATCAACATTTTCCGTTTGAATTCTGGTGATCATTTGCATTATGGGTTCTCAAGGCTTATCTTTGTGTGGTCCTTGTTGGATGTCATGCTGGATTGATTTGGTGCTCCCATGATGTTGATAATAATGCATAATGTATATGTCTTATACTTCTGAAGCTGTAATTATTGAATTGGTGGCATATGTCATGGTGGAAGTTGAATATGCCAATTACACACTGATAAGTGGGAACAGACCTTTTAGGCTTTTTTTAGGGATTTTTATTAGCATTTTCGCTTCAGAAATTATATCTAAGCATGTGAACACAAGATGATTAACAGCTAGCTTAACTACATAACTAACTGTAAACCAGTTTAGTGATTCCGTTTTTCCAGTTCAGTCAATTATTGGATGAAAGTAAATATTTATGTAAAAAAATGTAGCTATCAGGTTTAATTTCTTTACTCTTTTGTTAATTTGTACTTTTAACCGAAATTGCACTTCCCTGGTGTGCAACTATTATACATATTTGGCGGTCTCTGATATTAGATGCATCGCTATTTTAGCAGACACTCAATTTAGATATAGCACTATCTACTATACCGTCATGCATGTTTGCTGATTTGACTATCGTCAGGTATTTGTAGCAGGTTCCTCTGTTTAGTTTCTTGATGAAAATGCCACACTGCTATGAAATGATGTATGACAATCCTGTAATAGTTTCGAGCAAATATAAGTTACCAATCCATGTTATGGTTATCAGTGATAAATAAGCAACCAACGATAAATAAACAACCCTCTGTTACATGGCAATGATATATTTACCAGTTGTGGATGTTAAAATCATGCTGATAGGTTTTTATTATTTCACTGTTTCTATATCTCTTGTCATCCATGGGCGCTATTACGTGTTCATCGTAACCACGAAATTTGATGGACATAGGAAACCCGATTACATGCTTTTTTAATTGACATACACAACCTGATTACGCACTATTCCAGTTGACAGTTTCCCAGTTTAAGTGTATGGACCTTTAGTGCATTTGTTGCTTTATTTCTCGTTGGTGTGATGCTTGTTATGCTGTTGCACGGTTACCCTTCCAGCTTGTGATATGTTTTCCGGTGGAGTGTTTGATACTTTGGTATAGATCAACCTTATGTGCATAGTGGATATGGCCAATTTGACAGTTCAAATGTGTTTTAGTCATTTACATGTTGAATAATTATTAGGGAATGCATTGTCTTATAAGCTGTATGTTTTAATTTGTTTAACCATGGCGGTTTTGTGGCAGTATTCTCTCATATTTATATAATTCATGTTAAATGCTCCTTTCATTCAGATTAGATGTATGTTTATTCAGAAATCAAAATGCAAAATCCTAATATATAAGTAGTAGTTAAAGACTCACATTATTTTACTTTGTTACATATTAGCATGGTTATCATGAAATCCATGTAAGTAGCCTCAAACATATGAAGTTCCCATTTAATGTTAGATCCTAGGATTATGGACATCAACAGGGATTTACTTTCTAAATTCTATTTGGTAAGTAATCCTTTGCTAGACGTATACGGTATACCTTAAGAAGAAGAGGCTATGAGGCCCATGGAAAATTATGAATTACAAGATTAAGTCTTGTCTTTGTGAATTACAGGAAATTTTAATTCTTCCCTTATTGAAATCTAGAGATGTATGACTAATAATTTGTTATAACTGCCATGCCTGTAACAATTTGTACATTGCTACATGCCTACATTATAGGGTGCAAAACAAGCGATTCGTTTTAGTGATATCAGACAGTAATTCTTAATGTTTATTTTAGGTTTTATCCCTTGCATATCAGATGCAACCCATTGATTCCGCTCTAGCACTACAACTTATCTTCGGTTGAATGCTCGTATGAAATGATCCTTTTACCGCCCTTTCAGTTGGAGACATGCCATTTCTTATTTTCAGTAGGTAAGTTCTTTGTGGGTCATTTGTACTACACTTCCATTGCACTTGCGATCACAAAAGGAACATACCAACCTACCTTCACGTTCCTCTGATAAGTTATTATGCTCCTATTTGCTGGAGCAAAAAAGGTGACACCTATAGCGTGGTTTCTATGTTTAGTTGATACTGCCAAGATTATTCTCTTCACGTGCCCATACTAAAGACCTCTGCATGCATTTCGTGTTCATTATTGTTATTATGTTGTTAAATCTGGAGACACATTTTATCAAAATGAGCTGTTAAAATTTCTCCACAAATTTTTTGACTTGATGTGTGGGGTGCTTATATATTGTGAGGGAGCTAAACGGATCTTAGTTCTATGTTTCACATTTGCCGAGTGTCCTACATAATAAAGGCATACACAAAGGTTATTTAATCTAGATGTCCCACGTAAATAGGATGCCTTAAGCTCTCTAGATGTTTTGACTGGAACGTTTTAATTGCTGTCACGTTTTGCTTCAGAAAAAAAGCTTTAGTGGTCCCTAAACTAACCATAGCTAATGACATCAATCACCAAATTTTTGGTGATAAGCTTTGATAATTTGTCTTTGTGAATAGTGTATGGTCCCAAAACATCTAGCTGTCTACTGATAAGGGAATTCTTGTTTTCAAGTGGAACGGATGGTAAACAGTATTCTAAATAGTGTCGGGCATTTTTAGACGTGGTTTTTACGCATCATTTTCATGATAGCATGTTATTAAGGCATTGTAACCCTACATAATTTGGTGACTTGCTAACTTTAAGTCTTGTCACTAATTACATTTAAAAGGATTTGCAAGATGCAGTCTTTATTTTGTTTTATAAATTCCATATTACAGGTTGTACCGTTGCAAATGCTTTAACTCTCATTGATGGTAAATGCAGGCCAAAGGTACTGATCTTCTTGTTGTTCTTAATACTTATTTCAGTTTTTTTCATACAGAGCAATAAATTTCACTCACACATACACATAGAACGTCATAATATGTAGATGTTTATATAAGGGCAATTATGTAAATGCAAGGAATTTTGGGAATTATGTTGGTATTCCTGTCATTGCACCTTGCAACAAGACATGGGTAGGAGTCTGTTTTAAAATGAACTGCTGATTTTTTATACTGCACAATCAAAAAGCTATTGGTCAAATTTGGATCAGAATCTTGAAATGCCAATAATTGTATTGGTCAAAGTATCATGTGAAGTTTCTCTATTTTTTAGTCTTTCAGCTTGATTTGTATATCTGTTTTGTGACAATACATATGTTTTGACTTTTATCAATTGTTGTTTATGAAAATTGATGAGAAAATTGGAGTATATACCAATATACCATTATTAATTTGAGTTGCAGAGAAACAGGACCACATCTGGATATTTGACCAAGTTTTTGTGATAATGTGAAGAAAATGAATCTACTTTTGCTCTGTGTATTTAATAACTCAATGTTGATTTATGATTGATAGTAGATAACATGGGCAGAGAGATTCAAAGGTGAGCAAATTGGACTGACACAATTGAAAGAGATGTGCAGGAATTTGAACACAAAATAAAAAATTGAAGAGCTGAGGAAGACAGATCAGCATATGAAAATCTGTCCCCACATGGGGGCCACTAGCTCATTAACATATATGCCATATGATGCAGAAAAAAGGTTAAGCTCAGGTGCTTGTTTACCAGCTTTATTCTGTGAGGTTTATTTTTGGTTTTCACACCAATTTTTATGTATTAGTTAAAAAATGATCATTATTTCTTTATATACTTTTGGAAATCAAAAGGGTAAAGAGCTTATATCTCTTATCAAGTTATCAGATTTAAACAAACATAGATCAAAGGAGGGTTTTTGTTATATTTGTATTTAATTTTATTTTTAGAACAAATCAGAATTTGCCAAATACAGAACAATGTAAATTTTTTAGTGTTTAGGTATAAGTAACTATATAACATTCTTGCTTACAGTTTGTTCGATGACCCCATTCTTAATTTCGAAAACAGATGATATTCCTTTTATGTGACAATCTAATTGGCATTCCAATATGGTATAAAATGGGGACTGAATATACTTTAGTATAGAAAATAAGACTTGATATTTGTTACCCCATTGTCCCCAGTGGGCAATAATACAGGCAGTTAATAATTGTACCCAAGATCACAAGACCAGTTTGATGCACCAGCTCGTGAAACGACCATCAGATGCGATCCAGTGGCTAGAATTGATAGTTTGGTGCACTGTAACTATGTCCATATTCTTTAACCCTAATCATATGATGTTTCATGGGACTCCCCTGTTTCTTACTGATACAACTCACATCTCACCATTCGTGATGAAATTGAATCACTCAGTTGGTTGGCAGTATCAGGACCCTCAATCGTATAAAAAAAAGTAGTTTCAATTGCGTTTTCCTCATTTATACATGATCAAATCTTTATTTCGATTGTTGGGACCCATTTCAATATTTGCTAGTTCATGTGCAGGCTTTAGTGGCCCATTGGAACCTCTTGCGTCTTTCACACAGGTAAGTCTTCTTCGCAATTGGCTTGCACCATATGCATTGGAAACTGTACCATCTTTTGCTATGGTTTCTAGGTATGCATAGTGGTAGTGGCAGTTAGTAAGCAGAAGCTTAGGACGGATCAGTAGTCAGTACTATGTTTTTTGCATGCATGAGTAGTCAGTAGTACTACAGGTGAATTCAATAATTGCATAGTTGTTTGCTTTTAGCATTATTTACCTATTTAGTATGAATAAAATTATTGAGTTCTAAACTCTCATTTACCAAATATGTATTTTAAAACCCGGGCTGACCCGACCGGTTGAACCGCTTGAACCGTGAACCGGTCGGGTGACCGGAAGCCGGTTTTGAGCGAAAAACCTGGTTGAACCGCCGGTTAAACCGTGACCCGGTGGCTCGACCGGGAAAATTGAAAAACCGGTTTTTAAAACATTAATATACATGTAAATCGGAAGAGGTGGCAATATTTGGATCACATAAATCCTAGAAATAATAAAACAGTAATTTGGACCAATTCAATTAAAGGATCGTACTATCTCTTTATTATGAGTCACACTAAGACTATGCATGGTCATCATGAAATTGACGTGTCTATATACGTAAATTTCTATGACCGGCAACATTCGAGAGTGATAAATGAACGTGTAGTTAGAAATTCACATAATAACCAAGGTTCCTAATGTACAAAGAGGACGGGGTTGTAGGGCTTCGTGCGAAGGTAGCTTGTCCTTGTTCTAATTATTTTTGGGCCAAAATGTTGGTCCCATAAGGCCGGTTGCCTAACATGTATTATGAATACCTATAAAAGTCGAATACGTGTAGAAAGTTGTTTCCCAGAAACTTTTCAATAATTCATCTAAAATGCTTTACAGAGACAATATACTTGTGCATATACCGCTGCTAGTTATTTCACATGATATATTATGGCCTTGGTCTTGTAGGATTAACTGGTTTAATTCTTATTTCAGGCAACCAACCACCTTTGTATCATAAGAACCAACAAACTCTCAAAACTTGCGATTCAAGGTAATCCCTACTTAAACCATGTCAAAATACTGTGTTACGGTTGACGCAGGGATATGTTTAAGGTGAAACTTTTCTTGACGATGTGGCTAGAGTTAAGAAATGGCTAGCTACATGCACATATTACCTCCTTTTTTTNTTTTTTTTTTTTTTTTTTTTTTAATGTAAATAACTGTTTAAAACTTCTCTTTTCTATATATAAATTAGATATGAGGTGAAAGTGGAGGCAATCAGGCAAGGGACCAATCCAAGCTTTATGGCTTTGAATAAACTGTTTTTCAATTGGAAACTTTCACAAAATTTGTTCAACTTTTTGCAGAGGAAATAGTTTTTTCTGTCAAGTACTTGTGAAACATGAAATTGATTGCCAGTTGTTATTTTTTTCATTTTCATTTTTATTTTTTTTATTTTATTTTATATATTGTTATATTCTCTATTATAGCATTTCTTCAATCATATAATTATATTGTCGTTGATTATTTTTTGGCATAGTGTGTTTGTTATTAGGGATAATGGATCCTAAGGTCAATCATTTTTGGTATGTTATTGTGGCCAATAAGTTGAAATTTATAAAAATATTTTTTTTATAAAGGCCATTTAATCTACTCGTAACAATTGCTTCTGAATTGCAGGTTTTGTATGGTTCTTATGTCGGAGTTCATAGATTAATTCTTGATGTTAATAAATCAGAAGCTGCTATCTTTAAACTTTTAAAGTTGATTTAGTAGTGATCTCATAATGTTACCCATAATGCAACAAAATTGACATTGCCTTCCTTAAGTTGCTAGAGCATCACGTGTGGTGGCTTGTGCATCGCATTAGCTTTAACTATTCTTTCGGTAACTTAAGCAAAAACTCTACTTTTAGACACATTATTTTATTTTACTAGTTATAATCCCCGCGCACGCGCGGTTTTTTTTTTAAATTTTTTTTGAATGATATATTTTTGTTAAATAAAAAACAAATAATTTAATATTTGTTTTGTTTGATTTATGATTTTTAATTATATTTGTTTATTATTAAAGATAATCATTTAAAAAATTTAATTTTGTTGTTAGTTGCATCTTATCTATATTTTTTTGTATTTATCTTCTACTTGTGTATTATATCAACAAAACAAATTTTTAAATTTTTAAATTAAAAAATAATAATTAAAATATTACCTAATAAGGAAATATTCTTTTTTCCGAAATACGAAAGTACCCACTAGGGGTTTTGTTTTATTATATAAAAGATTTTCTAAATTTTTTAAATCAAGTAATTTTTCATTCATTAAAATCAAATATTACATTTATATAAAAACGTGTTACCTAAAAATATAAAACTTGCATCAATTAAAATTTACTTTATAATTTAGACTAGTTATAATGAGTTTTCAAACTCTAAATGTATAAGTTATAAATTCAGTTAAATAAATAAATAAATAACAAAAAAAATGTATATATAAACTCACAAGCACGCTCACTCAGTCTTCTCCAATTGAAACACATACACATACCAAATCAAGACACATACCAAAAATAAAACAGCACAAACACAAACCCACTTTTAATAGATTAAAAATTCAAAAAAGAATATATATATATATATATATATATATATATATATATATATATATATATATATATATATATATATATATATATATATATATATATATATATATAT